>JAQIWN010004145.1:0-11715 GCA_034699025.1 Entomobrya cf. arborea Gr-Col-00668
GACCTTCAATCTTCTGCATAGGAATTCGGCCGGCTTACACACATGACTAAACAAAAAATCACTCGAGACAAAGAAAGAATACCAAAATTGTCAAACAATGATATAACCTTCTGGAATGTACATGGAATTAATAATATCTACGAATTAGACAAAGAAGATAAAGAAATATTACTTAAAGCAAGTATAATTGGTCTCACAGAAACATGGATGGAAAACCAATCAGTGACCCTTCCAAGCTATCTGCGAGGTTTAAAATATATAAATAGCACAGCAACGAGGATACATGCAAAGGGAAGATGTAGCGGCGGAATAATTCTACTGAACCGGAACACATATGAGCTCATTGATCTACTTACCTGCAACAAAAATTGCATTGTAGCACGCATTCGCCACAAGAAAAGTAACCACTCTGTTATTATAGCTACAACCTACATACCACCAGGGGCCCAAAATGATAAGTTGCTAGTGGATACAATGTGCTTCATTGACACCCTGCACACTACGGAAGACATTATAATTGGAGGAGACTTTAATGCCAGAACTGCAAATAAACAAAATATATCAAAAGATTTGAATAACAATCTTCTTCAACAAAGAACTTCGACGGATAATGAACTATCCCCCAGAGGAAAACTACTTTTAGGACTGCTGGAAGTAAACAGTTTCGTAATATGCAACGGTAGAACAATGTCAGACCTCCGAGGTAACCCAACCTTTTTAAATCGAAACGGGAGCAGTGTAGTCGACTATATTATAACTGATCCAAAAACTGCAATCAAAATCTTAGACTTCAGGGTCGAAAATACGGCAACATCTGATCATCAGCCAATTGCAATCTCTATCCCCCCATTCATATCGCAAACAATTCCCACAGCAATTCCTAATGAAAGAACGGTGCTAAAATGGAGTCCGAAAAAAGCTGACATCTACAAAGCTGCAATGCATCACTTATCAGTCCCTGACGAAAAAGCCCCGGTAGAAACACAGTATTCAATTTTAGTAAACGCAATCAAAGATGCTGCAAAGAAAGCCGGGCTTCTATATAAAAGTCGGGAACCTACAACAGCAAATCAACCCTACTTTGACAAAGACTGCGTAAACCTGAAACGAAAACTAAATCAAAGTCTACGACTGTGTAAAAAAACGGGCTTCAAAGAACCTCAATTGTCCATTTTTCTCACCAAAAAATCAGCTTTCAAAGCAGCAGTGAAATCAAAAAAAGAGACCTACTACCAATCAATCGGGGACAAGATAGCAACTAATACTAATCCTGCAGACTTTTGGAAGGCTGTAAAGTCTTTCAATAAGAAAGCCAGTGAGTTAAATTTCAGTCGCGGGGAGACCATCTATCTGGGATCATTTCGTGTCTGTGATTTGAATGAAGGAGGGATTAACTCAATGTAGATTTTACACGACATTATGATTTGTTAAAACCTATGATGGTTCCTGATGTATAAGCATCTTATAAAAATATGTGTACATGTGTAAATATTCCACATCATGTACAAAAACTAAATAAATGGTCCTTGGATAATCATGCTAATGGATTACTAGCTTATTTCGAGCCAAATTGTGGTGTGACGAAATGGGAACCGGAAGATATAAAAGCAGGACAAAATTCGTACTCAAGAAATATGTACTTGCACACCAAAATTGATGCCGACACAAAAATGGAGTACAAAGTCCAATCTATTGGACCAAATAAAAATGAAAAATATTTTAAAGACAACTGTGTAAAACTTTCTATAATTGTCAATAGCCGTGAAAATGTTTCATCTGAGCTTGTCGAAAACGAGGATATATTGAAAAGCATTGAAGTTTTGAGAGTTTAATTGAACAGCAAAGAAAAGATTTGGAGAATCTTTCGAATAAGTTTGAAAAGTTAGACCAGAAAATTAAGCTGGATGACTGTCATGTAAACGTAAATACCACACTACAAAAATACAAACAGGATATTGAAGTTCTTCAGAAAGAGTTTAAAGAAGATCTCAATGATTTGTTTGCATGAATGTCTGACTAATTTTTACCATAAATACGATTGATAAATAAATTTTAAAAATTCACAAGTACACATGCCAAAAGTAAAAATATACAATGGAATATAATTTCAAGTCAATTATGTTAACTTAGAAATTATTTAGCAAAATACGAATACGCTTCGTTATGCGTAAAAATTTAAATGGTAGTGTTCGTTTTAGTGTATGAATTGTTTATGACCACCGGTATTTTAATATCAAGTTTGGAATAAAAATTGACAAATGTATTCATAAAAATAGTAAGATTTTTCGATGAATTAACTGAATTCATACAAGAAACTAATAAGATTACTTGAATATTCGAAACAAAACATGTTTCAATTTTATGCTACCCAGCTATGGTTCAAAATTGTAACCACAAAATTAACTGTGTCAGTTACCGGACAATGTAATACACACAAGTACAATCACGAAAACTAAATTATGCATTTGTGGAATTTAAGCCACAAATTGTTATCTCCTTGATTATATAAAATACAACGAAATAGAGAATTCGTTTACGTAAATTGTGGTTTCAAATTATGAATTTTTACAAGACCTCATCGTTTGGTTTGCATGCAAATAAAAACCTTTTTATTCGACGGTCGTTCACTTCTTCAATCGCAATATCCTAGCAAATAATTCGTTCAAATAATAAACAAAGTCTAACTAAAATTGATAACATGGAGAACATTTCAACAAGGTATGATACAATATCGGTTTTTGTACTTTTAATTTGCCAGATTACTGCCATAGTGACCCAGGAAATCACACTTTTTGAACTTGTCAACAGAAAAGGTAAGTAGTTAACTTAAAATATTATGGAACTAATTTTATTACAGAATAATTTAAGTATTGTTGTCTTATCCTTCATTTGAATCAGGCAAACAAGATAATCTTAGCATTTCCAACTGTACCGATTTACCGATAGCTTTAGTTCGTAATGTTGCATCCGTTAATACGAAAAATCACTGTGCTCGTCTGTACGATGACACGAACTGTTCTGGAAATTTTATTGACATTTACCCAAACTCTCCCTCTCACAACGATTTAAAGCATTGGAATTTCGCTGGTAAAACTGTATCAATTGGACCTTGTCAAGAATCATGTTCAGCGACTTCTTTCACACCTTTTTTACAATCTGTCGACATATTTAATCAAGAAGACTTTAAGGGTACAAAAATTATAATATCATATTTCAATACTAAAAGTCTGTTTTACATACTAGTTTTTAAATATCAATTAAATTAGGATCACAAACGAGTGTTCATCTAAACGGATGTTCCCCAATACCTCCTAAATTTGTAAACTCAACAATGTCCATAAATACGAATGGCCATTGCATTCGAGTCTACAGCACTGCAAATTGTGATGTAGGAACATCCAACACGAATTCCATCGAGCTGTCACCGAATTCACCCCACCACAATAATCTAAAATTTTGGAAATTTCCAATGATAAAATCAATCAGTCCCTGTACCTATTCGTGCGATTTACCATCCAAAATTTTAAACGGTTACTGCTTCAATTTTGAAAATGATACAAAACCATTGTTACAGTTGGCGAATCAAACCCCCACAACATGCTTAACTTTCTTCGATGACCTGAATTGTACTGGATTAAGTTTTGACGTCATATCAACGACTACTAATTCAACATTAAATTTCACTGAAATTAAATCCATCAAACGTTGTTTATACACTAATGAACAAGCAACAACTCCTGTCCCAAATTTAGTGACCACATTTTTCGTCAACCAGTACCTTAATCTGACGTCAACGTCAATCGAACAACAAACAGAATTTAAAAGTTCATCTATAAAACCAGTTGACACATTTGAACGATTCCTATTTCAAGGAAATAATTCCACAACCAAAGATGAAACTAAATCACAACAAACTGATAATGTTCTTAGCGGTTTACCATCATACATCATAATGATTTTTATAGTGGTCCCAGTAGCCAGCGTGTTGTTATCGATTTTTGTAATATTTTGTGTTCTAAGAAAATGGTTCACATATAAGCGAGTAATGAACAAACTTTCAGATAAAGAAATTAAAGAGTTTTTAGGAGGCTTTGAAATGGATGCTTTAGCAAATGGAGTGAACACTACGATTGGAAACGAATATTCGACCGAAATGCTTGCTCAAAACAAACCTTTCAATAAAGAATACGAAATTACGAGATCCAGAATACAATTTGGTAATTGTTTACGTTAGACTACCACAGATTCTATGTTGTGAAAAATGACTAGGTCAGAGCTAATTACACATTTTGTTTAATTTAGATTCTGATGTGCCATTAGGAAAGGGTGAATTTGGTGTGGTTTACAAAGGAACTGTTGCGGTGGTAACTGGAGCCAATGTTACTGCCTCTACGAGCCAAAAGACCACTGATAGAATTACAGTAGCAATTAAAATGATTAACTCTTCTTCTGGTTTACACGGTTTACGCTCTCTTTTAAAAGAAGTTAAAGTAATGCTATTCGTCGGGGAACATCTAAATATTGCACGTATAATTGGTTGTTGCACTGATAATTTACGCCAAGGTTTATTTATACAATTGATATGATTCACTTTAACTTAAATATGTTATAATGACTGTGTTTACGAAACCAATCAATGTTTTATTTTAGGGGAAATCATGGTTTTAACAGAATTTTGTTCTGAAGGATCCTTAGAATCGTACTTATCAAAGCATCGCCACTTATATAACAATTTTGTAACCAACGGTCGATTAGAATTTCAAGATGAGTCAGATACATTAAAACTGACGTAAGTTTTTATAGAGCTTTAGCTTCACGTAGTTATAATTTATGTTCAATAAGTTTAAAGTTGTTCTGGTTTTATAGATCGAAAAATTTCGACATCTTCCAACTTGCTAAATGGTGCGCTGAAATAGCAAGTGGCATGGAATTCCTTAGCAATGCAAAAGTTGTTCATTCCGATTTAGCTGCCAGAAACATTTTGCTAAATGAAATGTTGGAAGCAAAAATTTCGGATTTTGGCTTATCTCGACAATTGTACAATTATACGCAGTACATGAAGAAACTGCAGGTGGACTAGAAAGGAATAAAAGTTTTATTTTAGTTTAAAACGTTTTATATTTTCCTCAATTACATATTTATTTCGCTTAGGAACCTTTACCATGGCGATGGATGGCTATTGAATCCCTAAAATGTTTAGAGTTTTCCTCAAAATCGGACGTCTGGAGTTATGGTGTATTATCCTGGGAAATATTTACTTTGGGTGAGAAGCCATATCCGAACTTAGGATGGAATGAATCATTTGTATGTACATTGGAGAATGGACTACGACTTTCGCAACCGCTCAACTCTACTACGGAATTGTAAGACTAATTATTTTTTAAACTTTGATTTAATTAAAGCTTAATTAAAGCGATAACTTTATGTCGTTATAAAAATACAGTTATCAATTGATGCGTCGATGCTGGGAAGAGAATCCAAGTAACAGGCCATCATGCACCGAAATTCTTACTGAAGTTCACGACCTCCTTTCAAATTACGATGCAATTCAATTGATTCCTTGCAAAATTGAGGAAATTTGCATTCAAATATATTAATTGACCAGATGAAAGATTTAAAATTTATTACTAATCCAACAATAACAAAATTTGATGCTTAACTTCATGATATGCAAACTTATTTCATACAAATAATGATTCATTCTCAAGATATTCAAGCGGCCCATTTATACAAAGTCACAAAGTTCAAGGAACTTTTAATAAAATTTTTAGAATATAAGCGAAAAAATTGATAACTTTATAAATGTAAACATTTTTTAGTTTTATGGAGAAGGAGATGAAAAGAAAGTGTTATTGTTTTTGGATAAAGATTTAAGAGCGGAAGAAATGTGAAAGTTCATGAGGGACATATGAGTAAGAATAAGGCAAATATTTAAATGTACATTTTTACCTCTCAAAAATAAAATAAAATTCATTTTGTCTTAACCTTGACGAAGAGATAATTAAATCTCGAAAGCTTGGTTGTTATTTTAAATAAAACGATTTCCTACTAAAATCCCGTGTGTTATTATATTAAAATATTTTATTCGGCAACTTCATTTGAATTCCTTTATAATTTAATTTATTTCTCCAATCCCTCATTTCAAGCATTTTTCTCTTCTGTTAACTTCAGATACTCGAAGCCTTAAACAGCTTCCCATACAGATTACACTCCTCTCCCATTTTTTACCTAGTTTTAAGCACTATTGTACTTGTAATACAATATATATTTTTCGCTTGATTTTGGTGCTCCACTTTTCTCTATTTCGAAACCAGTCCTACGCAAACTAATATAAAATGTGTAAAAACATTTGAATATTGTTGCAGGTTGGTGATTTAAAATCATTTCTAAGTATTGATCAGATATCAAATGTTAATTTCATAATTAAAAATTGAGTATTGCCAATGCGGCATAAACTTGAAATAAGTTGTCAAATAGACTTCCTGTTATTCTAGTTTGAAAATAACATTACTTTTTTTGTTTTCGAAGAATGCATTTGTAATACGTAGTTAGTAAACCTTCCAATTCCAATTGTTACTGAAATGGACCTCCTTTTCAATGCTATCTGTTATATGACTAAGCGGACTTATGGATTGTATTGCTACTTAAGAAATTATTGCTACCCAAAAATTATTAAAATACTTGTAAAATTTGTCATTAATTTCTTGGCTATACTCTAGAGTGTTATAGTTGTAAAATCAACCTGTACTGACTGAACAATACTAACACCGAAATAAAGTCTATTCTATTCAAAACATACTTGCTAAAAAAGTTACTAACGAGGAATGATCTTCAACCTATAATCTCAAATCGGCTTGATACTTTGGCCATTGGTTGACACTTATAAAAGTTATTTTTTGCCCAAACCATTTTACTCCATGGCCACTGGTTGCAGAGTAACACAACTTCAAAGTTTTTACCATTGGCGGCATCAGATCCTGGCTTTGGATATTTTTCGCAACTCTGAATCGCCAAATCTCATACTAAAGATAAAAATTCGAACAACCCTTGACATTTTTTAGTCTGGCCAATATTTCAAAGTCGAGAAACCTAATTATCAAATTTAAAATTTTCACTTTGGTCTGCCGGTCTACCTTCATGATAACTTAAGCTTGCCTTCACCTGTTTAGAGCATTTTATGTACAGTGGTACAAATTAGCTTTCTGTGCTTCTTAATATTGATCAGACTTAAGAATTGTCAACTTTTGCTCAAATTTAACCTGTAGCCCCCAGGTTGTTCACTTATTGTGGCGAATGTTCACTTTAGCCAGTTTGTTGCATTCTAAAGGCCGGAAACTTTGAAGTTATGTTACTCTGCAACGGATGGCCATGGAGTTAAATGGTTTGGGCTATACGAAGGTATTTTCAAAAGTAATTACTAGACTTTGAAATGCTCTCATTTTAAAACGGCTTGACAAATTTAATCAATTTTTTCTACATAATTACCCGTAACCCTTAAACACTTCTGCCACCTCTTCTCAAGGGCCGAGGAGCCACTGGAGTGGAATACAGGGCCTCAATGTCCGACCTATGAATTTGCACTTTTTTCCAATTTTTACCTTTTCGTCCTAAAAAAATGGGCAGTAAGTCAGCCAGAAGCTGCTTTTACAACTGTTTCTTTGTGCGGATCTCCTAGAAATAAAGGCATCTTTCATCCCCATTCCCGATTTAACCCGGAACAAAACTCTGCCTTCTACGGAAGGTAGGGATTTTGTCGGTTTTACGTGTACTTTAAATTTTGGTTTTGCAGGTGTCCAACTTTGGAAATTCATCTTGTGCAGCCAAAATAGTGCCTCAAAATGAAATCTAAAATTCTCTACATTTGCCTTACACTTATGTTAACCTTTTCTTCTATTTTGCGAAACAGAAGTCGTGCCTTTTCCACGACAGCGCCAATTTTAGCTACATGCCTCTCGTCAGTCGCACTTATGGAGCGGCCAGATTTTAGTCTGTTTTCTAGGAATAGGTAACCACTACGGAATTGCTGACACCACTTAATAATAGATGACTAACGAGGCACTGGATCCACGCCATTTTTTATAAGCTCTTGACGAATCAAATAGATCGAATACCCTTTTGAAAATTATAGCTTCACCTTTGCACAAATTTCTTCTTTAAGGAAAAACATGATCGATGATATTACCAGCTCTGTCTCAACACAAAAAATGAAAGGTACTAAAAGCAACCCGTCATTGAAAAGCCCTAATCTTTTTCTATAACAGGATATGCAGATCAGTGTAATTGAGGAAGTCGTCTTTGAGATAAGCGTTATCAAAGTCTAGTAATTACTTTTGAAAATACCTTCGTACTTACCTTATATTAGTGTCTACTAATGGCCCCAGTATCAAGCTGGCCTGAGCTTATACTTTAGATATCATCTCTCGTAAGTACTATGACTACTCAGATTTCAGCAAAAATTTTGGAGCACACTGAGTTTAAAGAAATGCCTTATTTAAGTTTCCTTTAAAATGTTTTCCAAATTCAAATTCCTGTTGCGTCTGTTTAAAAAAATCCAGTAGAAAAACGTTCAATATAGACAAGTTTTTTGATTTTCCAAGTAACACAAGCTTTAGTGGAATTACAGTTAGAACAGTTGGAACGCGTGTTGAATGAGAGTGGACTTGAGACTATGAGATTTTTATCGAAAGAAATGTTTACTACTTTTACACGTGCGACGCAATTAATTGTTTTTCAAAACATGCTTTCCTATCGCTAACTAATTGACTGCGACTCAACCAGTTCTTTCTTGGGTTTTAAGAAGCCAAATTCATAAAAATGTATTCCAATTCACTATTATTTATGTACATATATTTTCATATTTGTTTGTTAAATTCAAGACCACTCAGCAATAGCAATTTGTTTAGTTTTCGAAATGAAATAAAATCATGTACAATAGTGCTAGTAGAATCAAATAGATTACGATCAGAACCGAATTTTGGGCTACCCAAAAGAACCATCGGGAGTTTACTTGAATCTACAGACGTGTTTCAAAGAAACTTAAACAACTTTTCTACGTATCTTTGGATTATAAGTAAAAGAAATAAAGCAATTGTAAAAGTTTCTCGCAAACTTAACTCATCACAATATCGTATTCAAAAGGTATTATATCGCGTAAACGATAATTGTCAACTAATAGTTAGCGAACTTTGCCATTTTACCCCAGGTTATCCTTACATTTATCATGACCAAATGAAATATTTGACTACGTTAAGTCAATGGAATATCTGGACTCATTTTGTTTCTCGTGGTCATATATCACTTAACTCAAAACATGTGATAGTGATTGCTTTAAAATTGATGCAAACCAACAGGCCTATAAATAAAAAGTTAGGCGATCCTCTTTTGACTTCAATTTACCCTACATTTGTTCTCGAAATAAATAATAACTTCAAATCAAACACAATTGACAGAATTTATCGGTCCTGCTACTTATGCGGGTCAGAGAAATCATATTTTCTCCTATCAATCCCATTTTCAAAAAACACACAAAACGAGCTGGGTAAAGCTTACGGCAACATTGTCCAAAGTAAACCATTTGTTGTACTGAACGTGGACATTAGCACTTCAATCAACACTGGACGTATTAAATTAAAAACGTACAATTGTCCATGGGATACAAATGAAAGAGGTCATTTCAATATGCCAATGGATTTCGAAGGCGAACCAGACGTATTTTGGCAATCTTGCAATGAACCTTTAACTATACTGTTAAAAGAGTTAGCAAATCATTTAAATTCAACTGTAGTTCTTGGACGTGGCTTACCTTCTGATATCTCAAGTAGCTTTGTTAAAGGTTTGATTTACATGCAATCAATCAACTTTTTACCAAACGTCGATACAATACATCGATCAGATGTCATCTTAAGCTCTAGTTTATATTACAGAATGCAGTATTGCGATAAAAAGCCAACGTTTAAAATTACTGACATATTTCAAATTTTGGGCAGTCCATTCCCAAATTCTGTATGGGCTATCTCACTCTGCTCCATTACATTACTTACAGTTTACAAGTGGAAGTGTACAATATGGAATAACTATGTTACAGAAATTTTGCAAATTATACAGATGGTACTTCAGCAAAGTACCCAAAAAGAAGACTTTCTCTCAATTACGTTTATACTTGGCTGCTTCATTATGAGATTCATGTATGAGTGTACTATGACAGGAGAAATGATATCCCCACCTGCTATACAAGTAAAATCTACACTAATCGAGCTGTTTCTACAAGGATACAAATTCATACGGCCAAATTTACCCAAAAAGCTCTTAAAATATGAGTCCGACGCCCGTTTGGCAGTCGCAAAGCAGTACGAGTATCAAACATTTAAGGAGGGATTTTTTGGAAACCTAGCATCTGATAAATTTGGGAGTCTCAACATTTCTGACGGGGAAAACAAGCCGGTCTAATATACGATGAGCCTGTAAAAGATATGTATCGTCACTTTTACCTACCCCCTTTGCAATGCCACTTTATTCCTAAACCTTATGCTCCATCTCAAGAGCACCTGCAAATATTTGGGATTGCCAGAAAATTGTTTCTTCAGCCTTTAGAGCGAATGTTGTATGAAAGTGGGCTAAGAGGTTTTTGGGTGCAAATGAAGTATCATTTTGATCACTGGGATTTCAAGAAAATGTAAAGAGATGCGAAAGTAGACTCGGTTAAAAGTTTGGATATGGATCAACGGTTAAATTCTCTTTTTTGCCTAACTATAGGATTATTATGTGTACCGGTCATAGTCTCTGTAATCTACGAATTAAGAAATGAAACGCTAAGTTTTATGAATCAACTAACTAGTTTTCTTCTGATAATATTTTATCATAACTTTAGGGTTGCTTTTAAAGCTTTATATTTGAAAATGAAAGGCATAGTTGATACAATTAACACATCTAAGCTGTTTTTAATCTATAGATGCAAAATTCAAATGTAATTTTTACCATGTTATATTACTGACACTCTCATTAAAATAATTAATTATCTTTTAGTTCAAGTTTAACGTAAAGCTAAACAGATATATTTTTAGCTTTGTTCGTATGTACGTACCTTCACCTATATTACATGCGCTAAATATGCTTTTTTCAATTTTGAAGCTTATCTGTTTTTTGTTTTTTGGAAAATTCTGTGCTGAAAGACATGGTTGTGCTGAAGATATAAATGGCAATAGGACAAAGATACTGGGTGAACAAATCGACAAAAATATCATCAGAATTACAAAAATTGTGTTTTAACATTGATTGAATCAGTGATACATTCCTACTCTACCTCTAGTGTTGTTGCTTATGGTTAACAAACTTATAATGTAATTCTTTATTTTTGTGCTTTCGAATAGATAATTAGACAATGTTAACAAATAAAACTTATTTTAAAAGTCAGTTACTTTAAACTAGACCTTAGCTAGTGCTTAATCAAAGATATAAGTTTATGTCATTTAAAAAATATATGCTATCACACGACTGGGAATATAATCTAAATAAAAGAAGATCAGTCACCAAAATTCATGTCCTTACGTCAAATTACAAAGCAATTCGATTGATTCTGTGTAAAATTAAGGAGATTTACGTTCAATTCAAATTCATTAACAATCATTTACTAGCCTTGAACCTTAATCATTAAGCCAATACTAACGAAATTGCATAAAATATACTTCATAATACGTCAATTTATTTCATACAAATGTC
>JAQIWN010004146.1:0-11714 GCA_034699025.1 Entomobrya cf. arborea Gr-Col-00668
TTGATAAATCGTTTTCAACTTTTGAAAAATCATGCTTGACAACGGATCTAACCGTTATTATTGAATTCAGCTTCTCACTTATCTAAAATTTAACTCAAGTGGCATGTGAGTTTTTTTTGTAAAATTTACTGTGCAATTTGTAGATTGCTAAACACGGTTGAGGCAAACATGAGCTGTTATCATTTTGCAGGATATGTGGCAGTTTTAGATATAACAGGCAGGGGAGGCAAACATCAAAATACAACACGCAACTCAAAAAACTTATGAGGAGAACGTTGGTGGTATATTCATTTATCTCATTTTGCGTTTGTTTGTAGGAGAAAGTCCTGAAGTCGATTAATGAGAATGAGATTGAGTTATTGTAGAACACCTGAGGGTACACAATTTCAATCTCTTTTTTCCACAGTAATAACATGGTACAGAGAAGAAGTGTATGAAGCAACTTTGCAGTGTGTTTAGAGAAGAAAGGACGTTATTTAATGGTGTTGGTTTCTATTCGTGTGACCAAGTGCCTTTATTCCCACTCCCACTCAGTATTTTATGATTACATGTTGGTTTGCATATATTAAAATCAGTGCCATAATCGTACCATCCCTGAAGCTACTCTGAATCCCCCAACAATGCGTGTGTAAGGTGAATGTTTGTATGTATAATATTTTTAGTATTCACTGAACGATCTTTTGTAAAAAAAATCTATTATCACGGTCAGTATGCAAATGCAACAGCTCTTTCGAACATTGGGAATTTTTTACACAAGAATTTGTAGCTGACGCATAGTTTGTAATGAAAATTGCAGTTCTATCAATTGTTTAATGGACATATGGTGAATATCCGCAAATCCAATTATGACATGTCGAATGATCATGTCCCTTTATTGAAAATGTACTAGATGCACTAATCTCTAGAATAACGAAACGACAATAAATGTATGTACAAGTAGTCAGTTTCAATCAAACAACCTAGTACAGATAGACGAGGAGTCGTTTTGATAGAAACGCACATTTTACCGTAAAGGCTAGCACGTGCATAGCGTGCGCTCTGTAAGCATAATTAAAGCTTACAAAAGCAGACCCATAAGAGCGTGTAGGGTAAAACATTCCTTGACAAATTGCATTCATTCTGATAAAATGTCAATCGCCTTTTAGTAAGAAAAGTCTCTCGTTTCACTGGTCATTTCTAAAAGAAACTAAATAGAATGATGATTATTTTTTGAAAACTATACTCTAATATATGAGTAAACTTGAACGCAGCTTGGTTATTTTTGCTTAGCATGGCTTTACCATGAACATAAATATGGCATTATGACGTAGTTTGAATTGAGCAATATTTATCATGTTGTCTATAATGAGAAAATTAAATTAAATGCTTGCGTCACAATAAGAAGCTTTTATTTACTCATGTAAGAATTCCATTTACATTGCGAATCGTAATTTATTTGGCTTATGACCGTATTCTCGCTAAATATAAGTAGTTATTTCAACAGATAAAAAAGAAGCAGAGCTACTTGATATTTTTGGTATGGAACAGCTAAATTGCAAAATCTAGATAACATGGTCTTATTCATTTGCATGTAATAAGTTAACAAAATGTTTTAAAACAGATAAAAATAATTGCAAATCAATTTTCAGTATATTACAAGAATAAAATTACAAATACTAGAAAGCTGTTATATTTAGCGAGAATATAGTTTTTCGTTTCCCCTTTCTGGAGAAACAAACCTGCTTTCATGCAATACCACGAATCGTGTAAGCGAACGTGAACGATTTGGAGCTTAGCGATGATTGGAGTTGGTATTGACATTCAGTCTTAAGTGTGCTAAATTGATAAAAAGCAGAAAGTTGTTTTGTCTAAATTTAATTACTAAAGATAAGATCCTTTCTTCCCAGCTTGTGCAAATAAAGAATGCCAAGTCCGAATCCGAAGCGTGAAGTTGAAATGGCCTTGCACGAGATGAACCTTTTGTTAATTTCGTTATCATTTCTATTTTAACAGGAAAACATTTTGCTGAGAAGGAGGGGATCGAGTGCAATCAAGGTGATCGATTTTGGCTCGTCTTGTTTTGGACATGAACGAGTCTTCTCCTACATTCAAAGCCGTTTCTATCGGGCACCAGAAGTTATCTTGGGCATTCCATATACAACAGCTATAGATATCTGGAGTTTAGGTTGCGTGCTTGCAGAACTTTCCACTGGATACCCGCTATTTCCGGGAGAAAATGAGGTAAATCGAAAACTCGAGAGCGAGAAGAAAAGCGGAGAAAAAAGTATTTTTAATAAAAAGGATAGCAAACAAAATTAAGCTCAAATATCCTTTTGTCTCTGTTGTTTTGCTTGTGTACATTCCTAGAATAGATGAGAGAAATAGCCTTGAAAATTTTTGGAGTGTATAAATTGCAGTAAAATTTGTGTGTTCCAATATTTTATATTGATATGTCCTTGTTGGTTTATAGGTGGAACAACTTGCATGCATAATGGAAACTCTCGGTCTACCACCCGACGGTTTAGTCAATATGGCCACTCGACGACGGCTATTTTTTGACTCAAGAAACCAGCCCCGTTGTATACGGAACAGTAAGGGTAGAGTCCGGCGACCAGGGACACGGGATCTTGCCACCCTTGTAAAATCTGCTGATCTCGATTTTATATCATTTCTACGAAAATGTTTAACGTAAGTGAAAGCATAACATTTTTCATATTTTTGTAGTTAGTTTTCACCCCCATTCCTAAAGAATGTATGTGCTAGATTCTACACGAAAGTACATGGCATTTCAGAACTAATAAGAAATTCTTCAAAATTTCTTCGTTATTAAAATAACTATTTATAAAATGAAATGTTTAATTCTTTACCTTGACTTTTTTACAGAAATGTTTAGGTCAATATGCAATATATTTTTTACAATATTTCTAATAATACTTTCTCTATTCTACAGATGGGATGCAAACGATAGACTTACTCCCGAGGAAGGTCTTAATCATCCTTGGATTACATCAGCTTCAATACAAAACCAGATTGTAAGGAAAAATTATATCTAAATAAAAATTGACAAGGTTATATGTAGTAATAATACACAGTAAAAGTCAGGCAGAATCAAGGCACGGGTGTACATATATATTATATTTCTCACATGCTATATTCACCCGGCGTCGTGCTACGCATCCTATACTACCATACATAAAACATATGGGGGTATATGATGCTTAGCCGACGCCGAGTGAATATAGCATATGAAAAATGAAATACTTGCCTCTTCAAGTGTGCAGAATTTACTGAGCGATACAAAAGCCTCGCTAAAGTGAAAGCATGACATGACAATGGCTCTACTAGAGAAAGTTATCTATCGATAAATCAGTACGTCTGGAAAACGTGCAAATTTTTCTACACGTTTTATTGAACACAACTTCTTTGTAAGAGACTTAAGTGCGTTGCTGTTTCAGCTTTGTAAGTATCTTTTAGTGTCGCAATCGCAACCATACAGAAAATGCTTTTAGTGCTTTTTCTAGTACCTTATTCTTTTACAATTGGATAAAATGAACAATTACCGCTACTTCGTTAGAAGCCTTTTCATTTATAATTTGAATTGAAGTGGTCTTTTTGGAACAAAAATATATTATCAATATGAAACTCAACACTCACTCAATGCCATTGTAATACCTTGATGGAATGTATCAAAGTAAATTCTAAGAAAGCTTGAAATTGGTGGTGAGAAAGCTACAATACCTACACAAACGATCTCAAGATCCCATATCATATTTCATAGATGAATGGGATCAACCTTGTTGGCAGCATATTGTCAAGCACTACACGAAAACAGGGTGCTAACAATTTAATATGCAGTAAATAGTCATCATGCTTTCCCTTTTCACTTTCCCTGTACAAATTATCTACAAGCAACCCCTGTAACTATATACCCGTAAACTTAATTTATGAAAAATACTAAATACTTTAATATTATATGTAATTATATGTGGAATCTTGGAAATTCGGATTAAACTAACCAGTAATAATTTTTGTGGTATCCTACTTGCAGATGGAGTAGAGTATAAAGCTTATACTGACTGCTATGGGACTGTTACCGCTGCAAATTCTAAAATGCTGTGGACATTTCTAATGTTGTGGTACACATGGTCAAAAAAACTCTTTAAGTATATTATACGACTTTCACTTTTACTACCATTGACTCTAACGAACTGACAAAAACAAATACACAAAAAAATATAAGAGGATAAAATATTTCATTGAATAATTCTTCACTTATCTCCACATCTTCGGCGGACTGCAAGCAATCTCCCGTTGTTTGGAATGTTGTTTAATACACCTATAATATGTACACACGTCCCGCGAATCGTTTTTTATGATTTCCAAAAAAAAAAGTTAAAAGTTCGTTGTTTATTGTTTCATGTACACCTTTGTCATTTATTTTAATATTTTGTTCTTTCTTACTGTGTATTACTTTATTAATTTTAAGAATTTAATGTTAGTTTATTATCAACATATCTCGTTCGAAAAAAAATGTTTTCAAGTCAATTTTTTCAGGATTAAATTTAGGTTTAGTAAAACTAAAAGTTAATGAAAAGGTTTTGTGTAATTAGTACTTTATATTTATAATATCTACCATGTACTGCTGTATAATTTTATAAAATTTAATGGATTTATTTGTACTTTTTGTACGTTTTTTAGTTACCTATAAACTCTAACTGATTTTTATATTGTAGATTCATTATCGTTACTGTAAAAAAATATTAAATTGTATTTACGTTATATATTTGTCGCTGTATACCGATCGCAATTATAACGACAGTGGTTAGCTCTGTCGCGTCTACTTACGCGTTTCGAACTGAATTATTAATGTAGCTATAAATATTAATACTATATTATTACGAAGGATTTCGCAACTCTTTATCATATACGTAGTTTGTGTTAGAATAGATCATCCATTCTCATCATCAGTCTGAAATGTTCCTGTGAAATGGAGCAGTATCGATTTAGTCACAGTCTGTTAGTAAAAGTAATTATTGAACATGTGTAAAAAAAAGTATCATTGTCACTCAACAAAGAAAATACTGTGAGAGCATTACCCATAACAATTCGTATGTAAGAGTGAAAAAAGAGTAGACGCCCAAAAATTATAATGTAGCATAAATTATGAAAGTTACAGTTTCAGTGGCCGAACATAGAACAGACGACAGATGTCATACATGTAATGTTCAAATTATAATGTTATGGTCGTACTAAACTAAAATATAATGATAATCGCTTTGTACCGTACTTTACATGTTGTAAAATGTTATATGTATGACTTCACGAAAACACTAATAATGAATGGTATATGAGTAACATGAAATTGTAAAATATTAAATAATTAAATCAGTGTAGGATATTAAATTATTTCCGATTCTGTACCAAATTTTTAAATCATATGCGAAGAAAAAATTATAAAAAAATATCACAAATCAGCCGATATATGCATAACATTGTATGTATGCCTTTTGGGGTTTGTTTTACCTGATGATATGACGTGTGCTAATTAATTGATATGTAAGAATTTCTAACGATATATGTTATTGTGCAAAAGCAGTTAAATTATTATGAAAACTGTAGTGCGTTGCAAACCAGTATAAAAATGGTTTTGCGACCGCTATGATATATCATCATTTTATAGGTGTGTATTACTTTTTGTTTTGTTACTTTTAGAGAGATGATTATTATTCGTTAATTTATTAAACTAAGATTATATGTGATAAAGAAAAACAAATACGGGAATTACTGTCTCCATTTTGACTTTGACTAAATGTCAAAATTTATTTGCTATATCATACAGAACTAGCATTTGCATACAACTTTGATTCTAGGAAACTATGCCGTACTGAATTTTCAGACATGAACATACTATTCCAATACATTGGATCAATTTCTATTACTTCGTAACCGAGAATCTCTAAATGCCTTCTACGTAATTTTAATTGACCTCGTATGCTTCTATTACTTTTCGTGAATGAGGACTGGGATAAAATTAATACTGCCACTTTTCGTCCTATGGAACCTTCAACGGACTCGGAATTTTCTCTTATAAACTTCTGGAAGAAGCCTTTCGGCTGTCGTCGATTTCTCTTGATGGGTCGATCTTTTTTATCAAATTCTATGAGAAAGTCTGTAAAGGCAATCGATTAGGTATTAGTGGTATTACTGTAATAACTGTAATTTTCAGTTCGATAATACATGCAAGGAGAAACTGAGCAATTTTTTTTACCAAGTGGGTAGTAATATGGAGAATAAACGTTGGCTTGCACTGCTGTTTCATCTCCAACTATATTACCCAAAACTTTCCGTACTTCGTGATGTAAGTAAGTATCCGGCATATTACCTAAAATACAATACAAATCCAATTGATTGTGCAACCATGAATTACTGTTAAATATAACATTACATTATACAACTGCTGCAGCACAAACTTACTCATGGAGAAAAATTCCTCACAAAATTTCCCGTGAAACCAAGGCAGGTTTACGTCAGGCATGTCAATACAAACTGCTCGATTCAACTCCATCATTGATTGTCGTAATCTAAGAGGATATTGGTTCTGTAGAATGAAAATATTAGAAAATGTATGAGCATAATTCAAAAATTCACTTTAAAAATTACAGAAACGGACAAAATTTAAATTACTGTTCTATATGATGTAGCAAGTTCAGCATCAATTTGATCCAAGAATTCAACTGAGAATATATTCTGAACTAGCTCCTGTGACAGGCTACGATAAAAGCAGAGTCCCAAGGAAGATTGCAGCAAACCCAAAAACGTAAGTTTGTCCCAGTCCCTTTAATAAAAAACATGAATTAGAAAACATAAGTACAACATTAATTTGATAAAAGTTTAGGTACAAGAAAATGAAATCCCTTACTTTGTAAGTACTTCTCCACAAAATCCAAAAACATCTTTGTTGGTATTTGCTTCCCAGCCAGTACAAAAAGCTAAAACTACAAATTTTTCAATTAATTCCGGGCTTAATGCACTTTTCCTATTGCTATAAATCATATCTTCAATTTTCTGAGTAGCTTCAGGATAATTATTCAGCCCGTTTAATAAATGCTGGGCTAAATCTTTCACCGATCTCGAATCATTAACTTCACTCCTGAGAATTCGTTTCATGGTTAGGTCCAAAATAGGTGATTCTCCTTTCACTCGTCTTGTGACCAGGGCGGATTTGTGTACAGCAAGCAAATCAGCAAAACCGATTTCTTGACTGTCCAATAAAATTCGTGAGCATTGCTCATCCAAAATGGAACAAATTTCTAAAACTCTATCGTAAAACTTGGAGGCGGGTCGCCTTTGATAAAAAAGTGTCATTATAATAGACTCCAATCCTCTAGAAAGTATAACCAGGTCACCTGGCCGAAATTGTGGAGAAAAATCATCTAAGATTCTCAGCACCTCAATCTCATAAAATAGTGGGTCACCTAAGCTAGCACAACCAATTAAAAACGAAAACGCTCTGGAAAAATCACCAGGATGCAAAATACAAGGCTGGACTCCCTGTGAATAGTTATCTATAAGTTGGTACACATATTGTTTGACAACCTTCTCAAAATGCTTGTTTCTGTATCCAAATCCCATCCCATAGCAGAAATTTACGTAGTCCCTTCCCAACTTCAACACTCGCCTTTCCAAAACTTTATCTTTTGACTTCTTGGCCACCATTTCAGTAGCTTTAGACCAGAAAAGATCATAAAGTTCGACGTTACTAGACCTCGCCCAACGTAAAATTACAAACAATATTCCGGAAGCTAATTCAAAATTATGGTGTTCTAGATAGTCCTTCAACATGAGCGCTAACTGTTTCCGTTGTTCAATCGATTTTAAATATGGGCTTACTGATGCAAGTAAATCCATTCTGGG
This sequence comes from Entomobrya cf. arborea Gr-Col-00668, assembly GCA_034699025.1. Lineage (NCBI taxonomy): Eukaryota > Metazoa > Arthropoda > Collembola > Entomobryomorpha > Entomobryidae > Entomobrya > Entomobrya cf. arborea Gr-Col-00668. Next base: position 7,894 of record JAQIWN010004146.1, read on the forward strand.
ACTGGAGGTGGTAGACACGCCTTCTTGAACTACACGCATCATTCTATTGACCAATGCTTCTACTAACCCATAAGGCTGCATAAACCCAAGTTCCAAAAACTTTTGAAGAGACAACAAATCCATAAGTGACATTGTCGGCACTCTTTCTATTAAACTTTCACCCACAAGATCAAATAAATGTTTTGATTCGCTCCCTAAATTTCTGCAAGCCATCAATAACAAAAATATTTTACAAAGTGTGACTGTCTCCCAATTTGACATGTCATTAACCTCCGCAAGCGAACATAATTTTGTTCGAAACTTATCGATAATGCTGCCAGAAATTATACGTAAAGTATTTCTCAGTGAAATGGCGACTAGACGAATTTCCATATCACTGGACATTGTATCAATATAATTTGATAGTAGTGGGTAGAACTTGGCCATAATAAAATTCCCATACAAACTTTCAGTTCTCATACAAACACACAAGCGGGACAGAGAGGGAAGAGATAATGTTTCAGTTCTACGTAAGCACTCTTCTGTAAATCTTTGCAACTCGGGGCCTTTCATATCATAATTCATTCTTTTCAAACACAATAATGTTGCCAGTAATGGTTCATCATCCAAAGATTCACAGTTGTCGACTACTGGCTTGACTATCTTTTCCAAGAAGATTGGATGCTGAGATACTTTTTCAAGAAATGTTGGTTTGCTAAAATAATCACGTTCTGGGTCAAAGTTTGCATTGATCTTAAATAAAAGCTTTTGGAGATCCCAGATTGTAACAAGAGCTTGACTAGCAATTTTAAAATTTATGTTGCCTTCAGATTTTTCATGTTCCTCTATCAAATCAAAAACTTGCTGAATGCTGCCTACTTCATACAGTCTTTCTATATATTCACTTGTCTTGTCACCATCACCCTCACTAATTTCATATAACTTGACACGAAGGTGAGCCATATCATCTTCAGTCTCAGTGTCAACAGCATGATCGAAATTCAATTCTTCCATTTCAGACGCATCCACGCTTGCAACCAAACCGTCATCTTCATGATCCACTGGTGATGATGAAGACAAAGCCGCTGAAGAAAACATCGTTCGGAACCTCCTTTCATTGTGTGCTTGGACCAAGATCCGTGAACTATTTCCAGAATCCCATCTCGACTGATACGCAGGCGATATTTTCCATGTACCAGTAAACTTTTCCAGAGAGTAGTAATGACGCATCTGAGAATATGTGGACAAATGCAACCGTATTTGTTTAGCAGCAATGCGCCCTCGTATTTCCTTGATAAACGTGATCATCTTTGAACTCTAGCGTACTTAAGAAACAGGACAGCAAAAATCCCCGCTATCCGTGAGGTCAAAACTGATCAAACAAAAACCGTCGCCGATAAGACGAAGTGCTCTAAAAATTGAAATGCATTCATTTTTAGTTTTTCAAAGTATGTGCATTCAAATCCAAATTGTTAAAGCAGAATTCCAACATAAATTACCTATAACAGCACTAGTTACATTTTCCCGGAAACTCCATAATCTTGCCAATCACCAATCAGTCACTCTCATTTAGCTCCACAGTTCTCTGATTATGACACTTGCCACACATGATGACTCATGACGATGATACACCACAATTGACAATCAATAGGATAAAGGGATAATACACGCCAAAATTAATCTTTTCGGCCATTAGCAATTAAACAAATTGACTGACTATAATTCTTACAAACAATTGATAATTAGTAAATCACGGATGATCACGATCACATGTTTAATGCATTCTATGTCGTGCTATTTTATGTATTGTTGTTAGTATTTCTGTCAGACGAGATCTCAGAGAGCACATTGTTTATTCTGATGAAATCAAGTCAACTGTTTCTCTTCGCGGCACATAAATTTCGTCTCAGCACCCACTGGAATGTGTTACTTGCCTTGCATACAACCCTTCCATGCTTCTTGCATAGTCACCTGATCAATCTTAGCTCAGGTGAGGCTGGCTGACGAGAAGAACACACCGGACGGAGAATAAAAAGCATGACATCTATTTTAGGTGCACCACCAAAAAGTAAACAACACATTACCTATTAAAACTTAACCACTCATCACATCACCTCATCTGATTACCCTCAATCAATTTGAGATTATAATCAACCTGTGCTGCTGGAGATCATGTGCAGTTTCACTAATCATGCTATTCATCTTCTTCCGTGAAATAACTATCCTCCTGAGTATATTTCAAGTAGGAAATATTTAACTTTACGAAAAATATACATAGACTAGTTACTAGCCGTTTAAATGGCTAAATTATTTGGTAAACTAAATTACTGCAATTTAAAGTTTTATAGCATAGTGCAAAACATATCTGCCGAGTAAATTCCTGATATAATGAATCGTTCCACAGTTTTCTTAGAGACTGAAACGTGATACACACAGTAAATGTGCATTTTTTAACAGTTTCGATTTTTGTTTACAACTTAATTTTTTGTTAGGTCTATTGTGTTGCTATTAATTAATATTTAGTTTAGTTGTTTAGCTTTAGTCTGAGCTAGCTGAGTTGGCACTGTTATTTATGTTGATATCACAATTGTGTAGCGGAATTTTTTTATAACTAATTTCTTATCGTCATCAGTCATCATGATGCAGTCAGTTTTTGGACGAGTAGTATCTTCGAGGATATCATGTTGTGGGCAACTTATGAGGGCTCAATCTAGTCATCAGTATTTAGTAAAACGAAATGTAGCTGCAGTAGTATCCTACCCTAGACTGCTATTTGGCGTGTCAAACCACCTGAAGCAAGCTAACGTATTTCGCCAAACTTTAAGGAAGCAATGTACAGGACCTCCACCACCGACCGGTTCCGGTGGAACCTCTGGGGCTCCAGAGAAGAAACTTAACCTCTTTCAAAAATTCAAACAAATGTACAAGGATTATTGGTGAGTTCATTACAAAAGACAGATTCTCAGTCTTCATTTAGTCATTACATCATGTACGAAGATTATGATTTATGATGCTAAACTATTTGTTTGTCACGTCGCAGGTATGTTCTGGTACCGGTACATGTGGTTACATCTTGTGGTTGGTTTGGTGCGTTCTATAAAGTTTCGTCGAGGTTAGTTTGTCTAATGCCTTATCAGATATTTTAAATGTCGGTAAATAGTATTTGTTTTATATGCTAAATGCTAACTTAAATCTTTATATGTTTCATTTACAGTGGCGTCGATTTAGGATATTACCTGAGACTAATGGGTGTCAGCGAAAACGTAGTAAAACATGTTACCGAGTCTAGTATGGGTCATATAGCAGTTGCATGGGCCCTCTATAAAATAGCCACACCGATTCGTTATGCCGTAACCTTAGGTAAGGCACAAGTCGCAAATAGTCTAGTTTTTACAAATCAATTTTATTTCAGACTATGATATGTATGGGAAGAGTGTTTTAACAATAAGACACTGGTTTTTTCTCAAATCTCAGGGAGTAAGATACATGTCACAGTACAGTCCTGCTTGATTCCAGTATTGTCTGTACAATTTTGGTCTTTAAAATGACATCGAACTTATGACACGCAATCTAATGCACAATTTAAGGTCTACGTGATATTTGGCAATCGAGTCTCGAAATCATTTAAGCAAACACATTAAGATTAATAATGTTCAAGTATTGTATTAATTTATGAGATTGCTCATGCTTGGCTACAGAAAAAAATTAATTATCAAATAGGTGCATTATTTTCTTAGCTAAAATGTCATTCAATGTTTCACTACTTTAAGCGGGATTTATAGTCGCAACATTGTGAATTAAAGTGTTGAAAATTTAAAGTATGAGTAACATTGTGACACTTT
>JAQIWN010004147.1:0-11713 GCA_034699025.1 Entomobrya cf. arborea Gr-Col-00668
AAAAAGTCAAGTGAAAAAAAATCCACTATTCCTACTTGCCTAACGATTTTATCCTTCATTTCATCATGCTATTTTTTAGGGAAAAAAAGAAAAAAAATATGATCAATTGTTTGGACTAAAGTAGCATAGCTTTTTTATACTCAATTCTGGATAATGAAAATTGGTGGTACAATGAACAAACAAAGGAGTCAAATTACTCAATACTTTTCTCCGATACGTCGAATTTTTTTTAGTCTGAAAACCTTGATTAGTTTGCTCTGTCTGTCACCGATCCAAAGAATCCCAGAGAGAAACGAAAATCACTTAGATTTTTCCCCTACCCATTTTGGTAATGTCTACATGACTATGACATTAAATGTAAACTGAACTGCGATTTTCTACGATACTCCAGGGTAAATTATTGTACACACATCAGTTCACAAATTATAAACAAAAAAAGTAATCAAAGCATTTTTACTCGGTTCTTTCCCGAAAAAAAATTTAGTTCTGACATGCAAACTGCCTGTTTTCATCATCATTTTCGCTCATTCTCGCTCGACCAACACTACATTAAACGCAACGTGTAAAAAACATGGAGTTATATAGGCACTCACTTTCTCTTTGGTTTCAGTCAGTCATTGGTTTTTTGCGGGTGGTGATTTATGAAAGGAAAGTGGTCGTTATTCTTACACTGCTATAAGTACAATAATCATCGTCATCATCAGCATAACAGTGTATTATACATTATAACCGTCATCTTTTTTCATGGCCACGCAGCAAAAATTAGATTTGCACTTGAAAACCATAAAGTGGTCTTTTATTTTTTTTCTCTTTTGCTCCCATAAAATATTGAGTTGTTAGCTTTTCTTCATTCACAAGAAATAATTTGTCCTTTTTTCCATGCTCTTTCCTTTTTTAAGTGTATTTTTATTGTGGAAAATTTACATAAGAAAAATGTTATGCAATAATGTGTTTTGAAATAGAGTACATCTATGAAATATTTTTTTTTTGAGTATAGAATAATAAGCCACAAGGAAGCTCCACCGGATAATGCAGATGATGAAAAACTTTCTCTCTACGGTTTTTTTTACAAATTTCCGGTAAAAAATTTTCACCTACTTTTTTCTTTTCCTAAATAAAAAGTTGTTGATAGTTTAAGTACAGAGTACAAACACACAACACACACGTACACAAAAAAAAGCATACACTCAGTTACATGGACAGAGAGAGAGAGAGAGAGAGAGAAATAACAACAGTCAAAAAAGGAAAGTAAGTAGCAGAAAAATAGTTAACTATTGTCCACCCCGCACCGCGTGTTTTCTCTTGTCCTTTTTTTTATTTGTACATGTTCATATTTTTATATAAATATGTTTTTTTTCTCTTGGAACATTCACCAACCACTCAACTCACTCTTGGAGAGTTTTTTTTTTGCTTCTTCTTCTTTTTTTATTCTCCCGTGTTCTTCTCCTTCTGATTGCACAGCAGAAAGCAAGTAGTCCCGCACCACAGGAAAGGTGAACAAAGAGGCGGAGGAAATGACCCTGTGTGTCTGCCTGTTCCAGTTTCGAAAGAAGGAGGAAAAAAATTATTCATAACTCACAAAAAAAGAGAAGTAAAGTAAGTAGTATCCTCTCTTGTATCGCACATTCAATGAAAGAGAAATAAAATAGGCGTATAGCCTTCCATAGTCAAGAACAAGTCAGTCTATTTGCTTTTTTTCTCAATGATGCCATGGATGATGACCAAGAAAAAAGGCTGACTTGACTGGTCAGGCAAAAAGGGAGGAAAAAGGCCAAGCCAGGAAAAAGGGATAAGTATAGTGTAGTAAGCAGAAAAGTGAAAGATAGCGATAGTGATATTGATACAGATATACTGCCCTGGCCGGGAAATTTTTTTTGCACACATTTGTTACCAGTCACAATCTCACAAGAAAGACTGACTTGACTTGTCTTGAATGAAGGAATGATACAAGACGAGAAGAAAAAAAAACAGAAACTACACACGTCTGATTTTTTTTGTTTCTATTTTGTTTGCTAAATTTGTACCAAATACCGACTTACTTTTCTTCTTTTGTAAATAAAATGAAGAAAATTGTAACCAAAAAAACCAGCCACACTTGAAAGAAAAAAAATGTTATCTTTGGAAAAAATCGGGTAGTTGTGGGTGGTTGACTGAACTGGACTGGACTTTATACCACCACGTTGCTCACACTTTCTTCCAGAGACCGACAACAAGCAACCCTTTCAGTTCCAAGCACTCAGCAAGAGTAAACCAGAACTTGCACGGAACTCACTAGTTTTTTTCCAGTTTGCTGCTGGCTTTGACTTGGCTGGTTTCTATACACTTTCTTTACACTGTTTTTGTTAGGGCTGCTGGCTCGGCTTGGCTTGGCTGGCTGGAAAGAAGGAAAGGAATGTGCTGGAGGCTAAACTAGTGTGTGGATGGATGGTTGGTTGAGAAAAAAATAGAAGAGAGAGTTTAAGCAGAGGGAACACCAACCACCACACAACCACCACCGCCACTGCAACTACGAAACGAAGGGGGAAATACCAGAGCAAAAGCAAAGTTTTGCTGGTTGTGTGTTGAGGAACGTCACTCACGACACCACCAAAAAAAATACTCAACTCACTTTCTTCCTGGAACATTTCAAAGCTTGGAAACATATTATGTAAACTTGGTTGCATAGTTTTTGTCAGGTTATATGAGAGAGAGAGAAAAAAAGAGATACAAAGACAGAGAAAGAGACAAGTTCTCAAGCGTTGTCCCATTCCGTAACTATCATCATCGTCATCATCATCATCAGCCCATTATCATGCATATTGTGAGATATGTATAGTACGTCGACCCAATCCAAAAATAGTTTATCTTCTTGTTTTTAAATTGTGTGTGAACGAAGAGAGAAAAGAGAGTAACATTTCATGCGAAAGTACAGAGATAGCTTTGGGAAGGAAGGTAGAACATTTTTTTCTTCTCTTTTCATGATGATACCCGCCATGATAATGTTAATGACGATATTATGCAATGCAAAATAGCTGTTTGGTTTTGAAGTTGGAGGTGGAGTGACGCTGGAGTGGAGGAGGTTTGATGCAACAACGACATAAAATGTAATAACAAGCTAGCAAGTAAACAAACAACGTTACCAAAACTAAAGTGCATTCAGCTGGCGAAAAATATATAAAAAATATACTAGGAAAAAAAGAAAGTATATATCAAGTGCATACAAGAAAAACTTGGTATATTTTTTTTCTGCTTGGTCTCGGCAATTGCGGTTTCCTTTCTTGGTTTATTTTCTGGGAGTGTGTGGGATCCGAGGGACCTGACGAACAAGGTAGCTATGTATAATAGTTAGGTAGAGATGGGGAAGTGGCACTTTCAAGTCAGTTTATTTTAGATTGGTGGTCCCAATGTAAAATATAAATAAAAAAAAGAAGGAATGAGCATCGGCAGACAAAGGGACTTTGACTGTATCAGGAATGATCAACCAAAAAAGCTCTTTTTCTTTCCTGTGTCCTGTGTCTTTTCTGTTACCGCTTGTCCAGCCAATCCACATAACTCACTATTATCATTCACCATCATTTTGGTCGGTTGGTTTGGTTTGGTTCGTTCTAAAATAAAATAGATTGTTTAGCGTTTACACAAAGAGAGAGAGATAGATACTTCAGTAGTTTTCCTTGTGGAACTGATCTGAATATATGCGGAAAAAAACTGATACCGTACCGTATTTTTGTGATACAGTGTTCTTCAGACAAAACGCATAAATACAGCTACAGCAGACAGAAAACAGCAAAGGTACCCTTTTCTACACAAAAAAAAACCGTACCACGACCAATATCGCTGGAGGCTCTTCCTTTTTCATTCTTTTTTTTTGTTGCCATTGCCATGTATCGTGTATGTGTTTGCTCTTCTGTCGTCCAACAAACTTGTGAAATGTGAAAATAATAGTTTTTTTTTTCAGTATCGGGAAACATGCATGTAGACTTCTTCCAAGTTCTCCTCCTCCTCCACTTCAGCTGCTGCTTTCAATAGAGAAGCTTTACATGGAATTGCTACTTGGTACACTGTTGATGTTGAACCCTCTTGAAATGTAGTCAACAGACAGTCAAGAAGAGAAAATAGATATCTATCTTTATTGTTGAAATGGGAAGGACGGTGTGGCAGTGGCAATGATGACGATGATGATGATGCATGCATAAATTCATGACTGTGAAGAAGATGATGATGATATACCGTGTGTACCGGAGAGAAATTAGCTTTTTTATAAAATGATATACAATGAGCAAGTTTACACAATGCAGATATGATAGAGCATATTAAAATGCTGTACAAACTATACACTTTTTTATTTAGGTATTTGTAACATCATCCATTTTGTATATTTTTTTACTGAAAAACGTGGTAAAATTGAGAAGGAAAGTGAAACGCGCATTATTGCATATTTTATTTTTTCAACAGATACATTCACATGTACTCTCTCTCTCTCTCTGGTGTCCCATGCTTGTCTACCAGTAAATCAGGACAGTTGCCAATGAAAGTATTATGAGTTATCCCACGAGACATACAAAAATATAGCACACTTTTTTCCACCAACTTTTTTCCTAACTACAATGTCGCCATTCTCCAATTTCACAACAAATCGAGAGAGAGAAAAGTAAGTGGGAGGGAAGAAGTTTAAGTGGAAAAATGTATACATAGCCATCATGCCATTACGTTCTATTTTCTTTTTACAAGGGTATTACACTAAAAAAAGGGAGAAAGGCACACGACACGACGAGCAGTACGAAACGAAGACGTGTGTCAAGTCAACCAACTCTCACTTCACCCACCACCACCGAAAAAAAACCAGAACAGCTTGACTTGCTGCGTTGGTTTGCTTTGGTTTTCCTCCTTTGCTACTTCCTGGTTTTGTTATTATAATGCGCTATTTTCAAGATGATGATAGCTTATACCACTGTACCACTTTCACTTTTTTTATAAGAGAAAAAAAGAAGAAGGGAACCATGTGTGATGACTACTACCACTCCACATATTTAGATTCCCATCTGGGAACCGGGGCACAAGTTGTTCCTATTATGCTACTGTTGATGTTATGTTGTCCTTTTTCCTCTAAAAATAACTGTATCGGTATTCTATAACAGACTATTGCATTTTCATACATTCACAAAAGTTTTAGTATAGTTATTATTATCATCATCATTACCCATGAAAAGAAAGAGAGCATCTAGCGTGGCTCTTGGAGTCCCTCCACTCTTGGCACACATATTTTTCTTTCTTTGGATCGCCAGGCAAGTATAACACGACAGGAAGGACACACATACTTTTTTCCCCTTAACATGACTCACACAACAAGCCAGGTAAAATGTCATGTGATGTTAAGAATAAATTGTCTGTCCACTTTGGACCATTAACATACATTTAAAAATATACATATATCTACTCCAACTTTCATTCATTCAAAATAAATATTTTTTCTCTCAGTAGTTTGTTGAGTCCATATCTATTTCAATACGAAGTGTAAGTATACATTACATAATAAGTAAAAAATAAACCGGTGCTAGCGTGTAAACGAGTTTTTTTCGCGGAACAAAGGCTCGGGGTAATGGAATATTTGCTGATGTAATGTACACACAAATAAACATTCAGAGGTTTTTCAGTTGACAAGTGGACATTCAATTCCATTTCATTCCCAAATATAAATGAAAATAAAGTAATGAATAGAAATGAGATATTATTATACTTTTTCCTACCTGACCTGTCTGCACACATTAGTTTGGTTACCTCTGCATCTAGTGTTTACTTACACATTAAATTGTTGGACCAAATCAACCAAATGGAAGGCAATAAGTAAAAAAAATCGCAATGAAAGCGAAATAGAGTAAGCAAAGCTATTTATTTATTTTTTCTCGCTAAAGTCCCCAGTCCTCAGCTCGGTTTCGTAATATATTTTTGGTATATATTTTTATTCTGCGGAAACAAGCATATCATTCTTCCGGTAAAGGGGCGATGATGATGATGGCGATGACGACGACGGCAACACGGTAACGGTACATTATGAAAAGTGCATGAACCCACATTCAATAATATTGCCAAGCTGCTTTTTTCACTTTCATTCTTTCTGATTTGCTGCTTTGGTTTTTCACTTATGGCATATGAATCATGTCAATACGGAGACAGGGAAAACGGGATGGCTTTTGTCGTTGTCGCGTTTTTTCGTCGAAGAGAAGAGCAAACATTGAAGTATAAAAAGCAGGTGAATTGCGAATTGAACTTAGTACCTATGTGGTTCAAAAAGGGCTAGTGTGACGATCACCTCACTCATGATCATGGTGCAAAATGAATGGTAAAATATGGCCAAGTGTTGCAGAGAAAAGAGCAGAGGACACACATTTTCGCATTGGAACTAGTGGCGTGGCCAGCAGGGGGTCACCCTATGTCGTCTCATTTATACAAACCATAAAATAGCTTGAATGTCGACGTCCACGTCGATTCTGTCTCTTCTGTTCTCTCCAGTTCGTATTGCGAAATCCACGTGCGAAGTGCACACGGTTAGTACAAAAAAAAACAGAAATATGGAGAGAAATAGAGAGTTGAGCTGAGTTGTAGTAAAGTGCTCACTTTACTTGGTACAAGAGTACATATTATATTGCTACTTGCTAATCTAATCCAAATCCATTTTGGATATATGAAAAAAAGGGTACCCTGCAAAGCAGGTAAATAATATGGCTATTTACACCACTTTTCTACTTACATTTCATCGTACCACTATCACCACCGTCTTTTTTTTCGCTAAACAAACTCAAATCTCAAGTGACATTATATATTATAGCGAGGGAAAAAAATAAATAAATAGAAATAAAATAAGGTTGTTGAAAAGGAGAACACAGCGCAGACGAGAGTATAGAAGTTGAGTGCGATCAAAGCAGTTTTATTTATAACCCGATGAGCTGAACCAGGAAAATAAGAGCAGTCATCATATTATATTGAAAGGAGAGAAAAAAGAGAAATGGGTTTATTTATAATTCATTTATATTCTCATTTCATTCATACTTTATTTATTTTTATTTCACTGACCGTCCATTTTATTACCATTATTATGTTTTATCTTCTGAGCAGGGAAAAAAGGGAACTAGAGAGATGTATAGGGATGAAAATAAAACTGTGGTAGTAGTGAAGAAGAGAACGCACACAAAAAAAATAGAAACCTGTGAATAAAAATGAACAATAGAAATTGAGTAAATAATAAAGTGTACAATAACAATACATATGGAAAAAAAACTAAGGTGCGCATTTCACATGTAATGTAACTTGTTGGGTAGCTGGATTTGGATTAATAGTAGCGAAAAAGAAGAAGATAATTGTGTTTGTATTTTTTGGTGATCGTACAACTGAAAAAAATAAGGGTAAATATAAATAACATGAAAAATGTTCTGCTTCTGTTGATTATGATGATGATGATGCATATGTGATGAAAAGGTCTATGTCCTGTCCGAAATCGTCCACTCCACACATGCATGCAAGTCAACAATGGGAATTGGACGTGTGAGTGATAATAAAAAATGGATGAGAAATTGTGATAACTTGTGAGCAAATAAGTAATAACATATTGAATAGATGATAGGAAATACATCAAAATAAGAGTATCATATAGATAGATTATTTTATATGTAAGGAAAAGATGCTTTCCGGTAAAATGGTGGTGTATATTCGTTTAAAATAATTTCATTTGGAACACACTTTTATAAGAGTGGAAACAAATATAAACGAATTAGAGACATATTGTAACATGCAATCATACCAAAAATAATAATATTTTGTTTTGTATCGGTCGGACTAAAGAATGAGAGGAAAGAAAGAAAGATACAAAAAAATTATTTTAACAAAACGCATAAACAAAAATGCAAAAGGAAAGCTTGCTTTTGGTTGTCGTGGTCTGAAGAAAGAACAAGGTTGTTTTTTTCTTCTTCTTTCTGTTGATGTACCCCATTGGGAAAGGGATTAGAGAAGGAAACCGTTATTACTTATTTCCTCTATTTTTCTCCTCATTTTATTTCTAACGTTCCCATTCATTCACTTCAGTTCTGTATTCACATTTTCTTTTCTCCAAAAAAAAGGAATAAAAATGACTGCTATATGAATATGGATATATTTTTATTTTGTTATTGTTGCACTTGGTCATCCTCTTGTATTTGTATCTACTCATTTGTCTTGGAAGAGGGAGGAGAAGGTATGATTCACCCAATTCCAATGAATATCATTATTTCTCTATTTTCTCATGAAAAGCAGCAGCGTGGAGCGTGGTGCGTCTCTGTATGGCATGTATCCCTCTTGTTTCCTTCTTCTCTCTCTCCACTTGTTCTTATAAGTTGCGGTGCAAGTTTTGGTTTTGTTTTTTTGGGGGTTTCTTTGGTGGTGAGTTAGCTGCATGCGGTGGTGGTCTAGTCTGGTCTGATGTGGTGGTGGCTTGGCGTTGCATTGTCGGTGGTGAAAACGGCTCACTTACTCTTTTTCGGAAAAATAAAATCTTACTTTGTACTTGGAACCCCATCCACACACCATATGCCATATACCACACAGTGCTGCTCGCTGCTCTGCTTCATGATGCCCAAAAATATCCCATAAATAATTTGAAGGACTTTTCTTTCTCCTTTTTTCTGGCTTTTTGGCTGGCACACGCTTCACCACCGCCGCTTGCCACTACAAACCAACCACCAAAAAAAAAGTCAAGTCAAAGCCAAAGCCGTTTTTATCCTCTCCTCTCTTTTCTTCATCCATCCATACTTCCTCTGAATCTGCTCTGCTTGTACATTTGCTGACGTGCTCTTCCACTCTCACTTCTCCCAATATCTCCACAAACCTGCTTTTTTCTTGTGTCACCCCATTTTCTCCATTTATCTACCACCACCACCCAACTCCTTTCTCTCTCTCTCTCTCTCTAGTCTAGACTTCCAGTGATATGAATATAAAATCATAAGCTAAAAATACACACTTCTAAACACAATACAAAAGATTAAAACAAAAGTTATGTAAAAACTCACGCACGCAGAACGCACAAATGACGCCTCTTTCCCTTTTTCTTTTGTACCTTTCCCAAGAAATATCCTTCTTGTCTACGTCATCCCATCAACACATCGTTTTTTTTGTTCCTGTGAAAAGGGCAATTGGCTTTTGCATTGTGGCGTGGCGTAGATGATGGAAAGGAAGAAAAGAAGCTGAAACATTTTTTTTCTTGCCCATTTCCCCTTCTCGCATCACACATCACATTCACATCGTCCGCGTCGTCAGGTGCAGAAAAGTAGGAGCATCAACAAGGACAAAAAGCTATTTAATTATTAACCATTCCTATTTTCAAAAGAAATATGATTACAATATGAAACCCATGTATGTATATTATATAAAAAGCTCTTGTGTATTTTTATAACTGAAAAACTTACTTTTAGTACGTTACGTGCACTAAAAAACGTAAACTTTGCCTCTGGTAAAAACAGCCGAGAAGGTCTTTAACTCCCAGGAAATGCATGAATTTATATGCAAATCATACTGGAAAATAGGAAGAATATAACAAGTCGAAAAATTATGAAGAGTGATGCGTTGTTGATGTGATGAAGTATATGTTTTTATAAGGTTAAAGCAAATGTGTGTAAATACAGCATAATTACCTGTGCAAATATAACCATATATGTTTTTTTATAATAATAAGGAATTGTTGTAGGAGGAGAAGAGGTAGGAGCACAAGCAAGCATACAAGGTAAAAGAGCAAAAGCAAAGAAAAAGGTAATGAGAAACTAGGTCATTAGAGCAAAACCCGGCCAGGTATGCCATGCCAGCCTGAGCTGAGCAAAGCTATAATGATATAGCCGATAAACAGCTATTTCTTTTCACAGTGCTGTTGTTCAGTTACACCTACAATCTTATTGGCAGGTTTATAGTTTATAGAGCTGTGAATGTATATATATGCATGATGCATGCAAAAAGTAAAATGTAGCGAGAAGTACAATCACACCCGATGCATATCTTTGAATTATAATGGCGTGGCATAACATATCTTTCAACAGCACGACACAATTCATTTCTTCAAACGTAAATATTATTCTCCCTAGCTATATACTATTCACTATACTTGTATGTGTGCTATGAACCCTCCAAAAAATGTGTAAAAAGGAAGATTTCATTTTTTCAATTGTGTTTGTTTGTTGGCAAAAGTGTGTGAAAATGTTAGACACTCAATAGCTGCTAGATATATGCAGTGCACGCAGACATGCATTCCTTCACTTTGCATAATATGTTAGCAAGCAACCATGTATTGTGTATGGCTTAGTTTTTGGCTAAAACCAGGTAAAATTTTTTTTAGGAAAAATAATGCTTTGGTTTAGGAGTAAAGTTTAGTAGAGTACAAGAAAAGTGCTTGGGGCTATCTGTAGATAGACTACCGTAACGTAAGTATGCATAGAAAAGCTTTAAAAAAGGAAGTAAAAGTGAAATGGAATAAAAAAGAAGAGAGGAAAGCACATAATCACAAACAACACAAGAATAAGTGGAGTGAAGTATGAAGTAATGTAATCGTAACGTTATCGTAAGTACAAGCGTAAAAGTACCCAAGTAAATTATGTACAAAGTTATAATGTCCTCTGTGTTAGCACACTTATGTTCTTACAGTACTCACTATTCAGTATTCACCCCCTCAAAAATGCATGGGGGATTTTTGAGGTGGAAAATATTGAATTTGTTTTGAACAAGTCTTAAAATTCTTTTACAATCTTCTCATATAAATAAATATTACAAAATTTTAAAATGAACAACTTTCGAAAAAAAAAATGTTTTTTCCTGCCCTAAATACACCCTTTCATTCTGATGGGCTAGAAAGGTGTATCCATAAATGTATTTCACTTCACGTTATTGTCGTGAGCCATTAGCACAATAATATTCATATGAACTCTCTTCTTTTCAGCGTATAGTTTTTTTTTGGTAGATGGATGGTTGATGCCCAAGAAAGAAAATGCTTTTCATACGTTTATACTTTCACGTTGCTTGTGTGATATGCTGTTGTGGTGGTGCCGTGCCAGTGTGGACTATGAAAATGCATGCATACTTACTTATATACATACATCTTATATGACTATGACCAGAGAATACCTATTTTGTATACAGGGTTTAGTTGTTGTACTAGTTGACGTTATCTACAAAACAACGGGTTTTACCGGAGTAGGAAAGTTTTCTGTTTCTCTACTATTTTGTATTACTTACTAACTACCATGAAGAGAGAGAGAGAGAGAGAGAGAGAGGAGAGAAGAGTAGAAAATATACAACACAACAACTTTTCCTCCTCCACAACAACAACTACTATTTGTCCACGTCGGAAATGCTTTTTCTAGGCTAAGGTGAGCCTCTACTATCGCATGACATGACATGCATAATATTGCTTTTTTACTCAACTCAACTCTCTCCTAAAGCAATCACAATCATACTACTACTTATAAAACCTTACTAACACTACACACTAATATGCATACATGCATTCCACATCCAATCCACACCAAAGCCATTTTCTTTTTCTTATTTCGTGAATCAACCACTTTTTTGCCATGCTTCTTTTCTTTCATTTTCCCTTTCCCTTCCATTTCTTTAAGAATGAGAGGACATTGAAATCAAAAGCTCTTCTTGTTAAAAGAAAATAGGAGACACTCCTTCACTCTCACTCACTACCTATTTAAGAGATAGCTGTAAATAGAATCCTAAGAAG
>JAQIWN010004148.1:0-11710 GCA_034699025.1 Entomobrya cf. arborea Gr-Col-00668
CTTTTTAACCCATTTAACCCTTTATTACCCAAACCCATGGGTTTCTATGTAGAAATACACGGGTTTAGCCATGTCTGCATAAAAGTTTTTAGTACTTTACACTCATGTAAAACGTAATTATGAATTTGCAAATGTTTATTGGGCTTTAGGTGCTGTGGAGAAGAAGAAAAACAAGTGTGGCATTTAAAAATCTAAATTTCATATTTTTTTTTATTTTGCAAAAATTGACTTGAAAAGATTTGAAAACAATCACAATTACAATTGTCATATTCCGAACGATTACACACGAGTAAATCACTCGTTTTTTAAAAAGTAGTTGAGCAAGAGGGTGGTGAGTGACGAGATGTGATGTATTTTAGATGGATTATTTATTTGAAAGCGCTTTGCAGTTTTGCACAGAAGAAAAGAAAGAATAAAAATAAATAATAGTTTTGAAAAAAGTTTTAAAAGTGAAGAGCACACATGTCAGCACAAGAAACGCAGAAGCGGATAATTTTATTTTTATGAGTATTTTTTTATTATTTGTCGGACGGACGACGGAGGCAATGAAATATTTAATTATGCATGCACACCACTTTATTTACAGGATGTGTTGTGTAAAAAATTAGAGGAGGAAAAAAAATGGGATGTAATCTTGTTTTTTATGCGAACTGTCGATATCGTCTCTCGTCTCGTCATCTTCATTCTTCATGTTTGAGTGTGTGACGTGAGGGAGATTGCAGTTTTGCTGAGAGATGAATTGGTAGAAAAGAGAGATAGACAGAGAGATTGTGTGATATGATGTGACAGAGGATACATGATACAACGCAGTAAAGTAAAATGGTACATCTAATTATTTGGGAAGATGATGAAAGATGAAAGATGTGGAATGATGCGGAGATGGCGGGGTAATAAGAGACAAGAGAGAAAAGAAGGAGATAATTGTAGTGCTAAAGTTACTAAAAGACGAGATTTTAGAGGAGAGCGAGATGAATTTGAATGAATTTCATGGATTAATAGTTTAGCCGAAAAAGAAGCAAGCCACTTTTGGGCTTTTTTGAAACACATTTCGCAATTTAGCAAGAGAAATGAATTTTAATCGGGAATGATTTGACTTCCTTTCGCTTCACTCATTCATGGCAATCATGGCATTGCATTGTACTATTGTACTACGGAACGTGCTGAATAAAGGCATAAGCGCAAAAAAAAATGTGAGAATGGAAAAAAATGTTATAAGTTATAACGCATAATCCCACTGCGTATTAATGACAAAATCAATGTTTGGTTTTTTTTGCAATATTTATGACTGTCAACGTCAACTATCATTCTACTTCTTCTTAATCAACAAACATAGCTAATGAATGGGTAATCAGAGTTAACTTAAGAGTAAGAAAATGTAGGATCGAGATGACAGATGAGATAATCCAATTCTATCACAATTTCAGCAGAGCCCAAGTCATAAGTTGTCCAAAATGCATACAGGATAGAAAATTAAAGAAGGGATATTTTATTTGACATTTTTATGCAGTGGATGACCCCTTAATTGTAGTATAAGGAGAAAAAGGAGTAAGTAAAGTAGTGGAGCTTTGTGTTTGAGGCTTTGATGAAGTGATGTGATGATGAGGAATTGAAGACGAGGAGATTGCAAGAAAGTGGCACAGGCAGACACCGAGGCAGGCAGGCAGGAAGGGTGACAAGACAGGACAAGACAAAATAGGGGCCGTTCATAAACCATATTGCATACGGCACATGCGATCTACTAACGTACATAATTAAATAAGGAATGCAAAACATGTGAAAAGCTCATTTAAACTGGATTGACTTTAAAAAAAATAGTGTGAGACGTTAGTTGTGAACAGCTCCTAGAAATAAAAAAGTGTGGTAGTGCTTTTTCTGCTGCTGTATCGCTATCGTTACCGCTGCCGCTGCTGCGTACAAAACGGGAAGACGAGGAGATAATATAGTAGTGAGCCAAGTGAGCATTCAGCTTTTTACTACACGACTGGATAGACAAGAGACAAGCTGCACTGCAAACTGTGCAAACTGCTCGTCTTCTCACTCACTCTCCAGCTTACTTACAACTAACATTCAACTCAGCTCAGCTCACTCTTCACTTCAGTCTGCCTACTTTGCTGGCTGAAGAAGAAAAGGGGAAAAAACTTGTTGACTTTTTGTTCTACTCTCAACTCTGCTCCTCATCATCCATCCACCATCCGGTTTCTGGTAATTTAACTAATTTAATTATTACACTTGTCATTTTTAATTAACATTTAAACTCACTTCTTTTTTTGGGGGACAATTTGAATTTTTGCCAAGCTTGATGGTAGACTTGATTAATTTGTTGGGAAGGTAGGCAAGTGCGACAACAAGTGACAAGTGTGTCGGCATCCCTGTCAGTTTGCCAATCTCTCTTTTTTTAAATCAGTTAAATGTAAATTAGTTGGTAAAAAAGTATGGGATTTGCTAGATGACATGGTAAGACTGTCTGCTCTATTGTAATTTTAGCTGGGAGGCTACCGGATGTCAATTTTAAGATCACGACTAGAATCTCTCTCTCGCTCAGTCTCTCAATGGTTGTTGGCGAGAAGAGTAAAAGTAGTGGTGACAGATAATTATTATAACTGTTGTACTAATTACACTACTGCTAATCATTACAGAGAGTTGCATAAGTACACTAGAGAAGTTAGTCTGATTAGGGATTTTGGTGGAAGAGGACTGAGCAGTGAACGCAAAAGTGTTTGGGGGCTAAGCTCATCCCCCAATACCTCTGTCGGAATGACTGCGAAATTGGCTAAAACGAGGATTGTCATGATGGACGGGGTTCCTTGTCATAGGTAAACTAGCCGGACTGCTCATTAACTTGTCAAACTGTAAAGATAACTGTACTAATTGTTTTGGTTTTTTTGGAATGTGTTTTGTTTTTAAATTGGAATGGGTGTAGTGACTCTGCTGTGCTGAAAGTAATGGAGATGCGTGACTTGAGAAAGAATTTAACTGCGGAGTATCCGTTCGGTGGGCCGAGTCGTGTGGCGGTGCCGGAGGATAAGATTGAATGGAGTGAACCGTGGGCAGAGTACAATCCTCCAGAGTTTACCACTCCGTCCATCATGCAGGGGGATAAGGAGTGGGCGGACAAGGAGCTTAGGGTAACGGATGTGGGACTGTGGCCCAAGTGGAATTCACAGGATGGGGGGATCAATCGGAGGAGTCATCATGGTAACTACAAAACGGATCAGGATGGCTATCCATTGAATCCTGCGGGGAGGACGGGCATTAAGGGAAGAGGCAGTTTGGGTAGATGGGCTACTAATCATGCCGCTGATTGCTTGATTACAAGGTAACTAGAGAAATGACTACTTTTTAAAAATTTAATCATTCTTAGAACAATTTTAATTTTTAATGGTTGAATGTAATGGTTTTGTAGATGGAAGAAAGGAGAGGATGGAACTGTTGTGGTTAAGGATGGTAAACGAGTGCTCCAGTTTATTGGGATAATTCGTAAGGATACCGGTGAGGCGGCGTTTCCTGGCGGTAAACTTTTAAAGAAATATAATTAGTGATTACTTAGTACTTAGTTTATTTAACTGAATTGTGGAGGAGTTGGAATTGATTGTCTTTATTTTGTTCGAAATAGGAATGATTGACGCCGGGGAAGATGCGATGACGGCGGTAAAGCGTGAGTTTTTGGAGGAGGTGTTCAGTATCGAGGAGGCAACTGAGGAGGAGCGATTAAGTTTGGAGGGGTCTTTGGAGGGGATATTCTCTGCGGGGGACTCAGTTTACAGGGGCTATGTAGATGATCGCCGGAACACGGATAACGCTTGGATAGAAACGGAGGCGATTAACTTTTCGTTAAACGAGGCGAATGATAACATTTTTGCTACTCTCAAGTTCAAGGCTGGAAGCGATGCAAAGGGTGCCTTATGGATTGATGTGGATCAGAATGTCAAGTTGTATGCTAGTCATAAGAACATTATTCAAATTCTTGTACAGAAACTTGACGCTTACTGGTAAAAAAATAATAGCTTTTGTTATTTATTTTTTACTAGTCGTGTCTCGTATCTCGACTGGGCGCTATTAAAAATATATATCGGAACTTTTTGAGTGTGAAAAAACGACTGTGTTTTAATTTTAATGTTGAATGCGAAATGTAAAAAAAAAACTGTTAATGTAACTGCGAAATGTTAAGAAAACTGTTAATGTAACTGCTAAATGGTACGTTTTATAAACTTTTTTTTTTGTTATCAAGAAAAAAAAAACCTTAGTCGCTTTTTCGAGAGTAACTTAACGACTGTATCTTTTAAAAAGCAAATATTGTTTGTTATTTTAAAGTAGTCTTTTTACGCGGATTCATCTGTTTGTATTTCTTTTAAATCTAAAACCAAAAATGGCGGTGTTATTGTTTATTATACATGCGTTGTTAATTTTGTATTTAAATTTTACCCTCATGTTGGTTGCCTTTATGTTGTACTACTGGTTAATTATAAGTCACAGAGTACGCGTGGTGAGGGCAAGGAGAAGGTAGTAAAAATAAGTAATTTAATTGTAATGAATAATTAAAGAGAATTGTTTTCGTATAGAAAAACATAATATGTATCTTATTTGTCTTCAGAGAGAGAATTGAAGAGGAGTGCGTTGTGCGTTTTGCTCATCTCATTTTGTGTTTGAAGATTAACTTATTCACAATAAGTTTCAGGGTACTACAACGTTTTTTAATGTCATTGTCATATGTTTACCTACGTAGCTTACTAAGCTAACTAATTATTTTATAGTTCTCATATATATTGCAGTGTAACAATTAGTCTAACAGTTGATGGTAGTATTTTGCGGTTGAACAATCTGAAAACTGAATACACACACAATCAATCATAAATGAAACTGTATTGCATACGCGAACGGAATGATAACTGTTTTTTACCATGAGCTGAGCACATTCATACATTCATACCAAAAAAATGTAGCTAATAAAGTAATTATTTGTAAAGGATTTACATAACATATTTACATATACAGTCGTTATTGTTATCATAATTGTTGTTGTTAAATGTCTGAGTGTTTTATATGTAACCAATAATGCCATGTCACATCTTTTTACAGTCAAATGCGGAAAATATTTTTAAAGAGAGAAAAAAAACTAGAGTTAAGCTTTAGTTGATTTGGTGCTCGAAAGATAATTGTAATTGTATGCCAAGTACATTCCTTATTAAAATGATGTTTTTTAAATGGCATATGGCATAACACGTAAACCTAATAAAGGTAAATATGAAAATGAAATAGGACATAGAATGCGCATAACCGAATCGTTACAATTAAATTATGTACGAAAAGTTTAATTATATTTTTTAAATAAAGTATTAAATCTAGTTATTAGTCGTTACACTTATTATTCAAGTTTACTTGTAGAAATGAAAATGAAACACGTCATAAAATTAAATTGGGCATGATTTTTGTTTAAATTTGCTAACAAAAGTAAACCAGAGAAAGATTAAATGATAATTTTAAGTAGATTGGGAAATATGCGTGCACATAGAACGGTCGTGATGATGATAATCCTATTTAAAGGAAAATATATAATTGATATGATAATTGTTCATAAAAGTATTCTTGTCAGTGTTTTTACAGTCACATATCTGATGATATCCTCCAAAAAGTATGAAAAAATATGATATGATGATGAAACATATAAGTGTGTAAAATGATAAAAATTGATTTATGAAAATAAAAATATTGTCCGTAAATATTTTAATTTGTGTTCCACTTTAAATGAAAAGCACCTGAGAAAAAAACAACAATTTTGTTTTGAATGCACTTCAAAAGAATGAAATCCCTTTTATCAGAATATTAGTCAAGTAGTTTATGATAAACATGTTATTATTCATTTTTCTGTTGAATGAATGAATTAAGGAGAGAGATCAAGTTGATTTATTTTGAAGTGGTTTGAGCGATGATGCTAAATTGTATGGATGGGTTATTTGGCTTGAAAGGCGCACACGTGTTTAATGTCTTGTCTGTTGACTGGACAGTGGACTGGACTGATGTCAATGACTCATATAAATTTTAATACTCCTTTTTCTACAGTTAACTTATTTATCAATTATTATATTTCATGGAAAGATAACAGTGGAGATTATCTAATTAGATATTTATTTTCCGTTCAACTACAATTAGCTTAATCAGAGTTTGTTCAAATTTTAAACGATTTTCAAGCCTTTTCTCAAAAATACAAAGTATGCATACGAACGACACACGACAATCAACTCTCTGCCTACTCACTTCAAACTTCCATCCAACTTCAATTCAGTTTTTGGTTGAACGAGAAAGGAGCAAAAAAATCCATTCAGTTTGTCTTGTAGAGAGCTTGTACTCACGTTATGTGCATCATTCCATTCCACCACCCACGCACGCACACACATCTCGCATTGCAATAGTTGTCACTCTGACAGTGGCACAGTGGCAGTCAATCAAGAGTGCAGCGCAGAACAACTTTTCATGTAAAAAAATCCTATATCTTCTTCTTGATAATTTTAATTTTATTGTAAAAATGATGAGGGCTAAATGGAGTGCCAGTTTAATTGGGCAATTAACAATTATGTTAATTGTGAACTTTGTGAGTGGTGGTGATGTGCCCAGTGTGGAAGAATACATGCGAGCTAGGGAACAAGTACAAGAGGTACGTACACAAATCAACCTAACAAACTAATTATGGCTTTAAAATAAATATATAATTATTTTTAATTGATTTTTTTATGGTATTTTTTTTTAAATAAAAAAGGCAGACGCGTCGACTTTATTAGGCGGCTCTCTAAGTCTGTCAAACACGCGAGAAGTGCTAGTCAACTCGATACTCATGTCTGCGAAGGAAAAGGAGTTTGAGCAAGGTCTCGACTCTAATGGCAGGTTGTTCGCTGGAGCTCAACACTTTTTCCATGCTAAAGACTTGATAGACAGCTCAATCGTTTTTCAGATTATTAAAATGTTACCCAAAGGTGAAAAAAATCGTATTGTTTTTTTAAATAAAAAAGTTTGAAGTTAATTAATTAATTTTGATGGTTGCGTGCATTGAACAGGTGCTGGTTTGCATATGCATGACGCGACGGTGGGAGATGTGAAGTATATAGCAATGAACTTGACAAGGAGCGAGAAGCTGTACTACTGTGTCCAAAATTGGGATCATCTTCAGTTCCGATTTTTTAATGAGAAGCCTAGTCAAGAGGATGTGGGATGCGATGGAACGCTGGAAACAAAGTGGAAAAGTGTAGCGGAGTTGAGAAAGTCGGCGAGCAGTGAGGCTTGGGTGGATAATTGGTTTTTAAGTAGCATGAGTATGTATACTCCCACGCCTCAAGGTAAGACCATCAAATTTTAATTATTTTAAAATAAAAAGTGAGTAATTAGTTTGTTTAAAAAAATGTATGTATATTTATAGTTGACTACTTTGACACGAATGCGGCCTGGGACTTTTTCGAGAAAAAGATTCAGACGATAAGCGGTGTGATAAATTACGCGGAAGCCCTGAAGGCAAACTACTACCAAGTGCTGCAGCAGCACTATGATGACAATGTGATGTACCTTGAAATGCGAGGACTTTTACAAGACGTTTATCATCTGAACCAAAGTGTACTCAGTCCTCTAGAAATTCTTGGCTTGTACAAGGAAACGACAGACAAGTTTGTGGAAGATCATCCAGATTTTTGGGGAGCGAAATATATTTATGCACCGCACAGATTCCACGCTCCTTCCGTTATCCAAGAAATGGTGAACAATGCGACGAGAATGAAGGAGACTTATCCTGGCTACTTTGCAGGCTTTGATTTGGTGGGGCAAGAGGATAAGGGGACGCCACTAGTGGGATTTCTTCCGGAACTCCTTAGCGCGGCCTCTCAGGATATCAAGTTCTTTTTTCATTCCGGGGAAACGGACTGGCACGGCACGAAAATTGATGAGAATTTGTTGGATGCGGTGCTTCTGAACACGACAAGATTTGCTCATGGCTATGCTCTCTTTAGACATCCGCTCTTGAATGAGATGGCGGTGGAGAGGGGCATTGCCGTGGAAATTTGTCCGTTGTCTAATCAAGTTTTAAAGTTGATTGATGATTTGAGGAATCATCCGGCGACTAATTATTTGAGAAATGGGTATCCTGCTGTGGTGGCTAGTGATGGGCCGGGAATGTGGGGGGCAGCAGCGTTAAGTCATGACTGGTATATGGCGTTTATGGCGGTTGCGGGTAAAAGGGCGGATTTGCGGTTTTTAAAGCAGTTGGCATTGAATTCGGTGATGTATAGTTCGATGAGTGCGGAGGAAAAGGGGAGGAGTTTGCAGAGATGGGAGACAAGCTGGGAAGTATTTCTTGATAAGGTTATCGAACAGTTTGGGGATGGGCTTTGGAGGCATACGGACTTTAACCCCGGATCAAATGACATTTAAAAAAATTTAACTTGATGTACAATAAATGTTGATTTTTTAGTATTTTATTTTAAAAACTAGAATAAAAAGTTAAAAATTATAATTTTGCAAGATATTTAAATCTTTGGACATAGCACAAATAAATAATGACAAAAAAAGTTAAAGTAAAGTACAGATGAAAAGTAAAATTTAAAATAGATTAAAACTATTGCAATTGCACTAGAGACATTAAGGGCATGTATTGACGCTATGCATAATGTATTAGTAAAATGTATGGGAGGGTATGCCCTAGTAAATACATAGGAGGATAGGTACATGTTATACTACAAAAAGTCGTTCGTAACCTGGTTAGGCAAAGTAGCGAAAGCAACTGAAATGTCGAAAATAAATATAATTCATTCATAAAATGCACGCATAGTCTCTGAACTTCGGCACACTTTTAACAAAGCCTTACAATTGATGTAAAAATAATTTTGATTAGTAATATTAAAGTTTTGGAGTGATCTTAGTAAAAAAATAGAAATTAATCAACATGAATATGAGTAAATAATTTTAAAAAGTAAAAATAGAAATATGAAGAATTAGAATATAATTGAAGCTAAAATTTTTATATTATTCAAAAAAAATTGTTGTTTTTATTCTAAGCGGAATAATATTTTCTCACAAAATTTGTTACATGTGACACAAGATTATATACTACGTAGAATCACCTGATTTACACTAATTCGATTAACTTTTCGATTCGATTTTTAATTGGTCAATTAATTTAGTTAATTTTATAATGATCAAAATAATGCATATTATTTATATAGGTAAAAATTATTTCTGATACAGCAAATTAAGATTTTTTAGACGTAGATTTCTTTAAAGCCAAATTTTCCATTGCGACTTTTCTGTACGGAGGAATTCGACATTCCTTGAACCCGCGGGCAAGTCTCGAGTCAACTAATTCGGGAGCCAAATCTTCATACCAAAATTTAAGCAACTTAGGCATCATCCTACTCCAAACGTTGGCGGCTTCTTCTTGATAAATTCTCTCCACAAAATGACCTACTTTGGTCCACACAAAATAATCACAGTACACCCGGCCAGTGATCGCAATCTGCATAACTACTTGATAAAAATGTTGATGAGAACGTCTAAGTGAGATTCGACCATTTCTAGATTGCAAAGGCGAACCATTGATTCGGTACCAATTATTTGGATCCTCGTTCTGAATACTGATAGGACACTTGACTTCTAATAATCCATTTTCACCTATGAGTCCATCAGGACTAGCTCCGAAAATCCCATTTTCAGTGCTCACAAAGAAACCAGAAGCCTTGACTGATCCTTTTGGTACTCCCATTACTTCCTCGTATCTTGCAATAGCGGTTTTTTCATGTTTTTTTCCATACTCAACGTTAACAGCAGCGGCTCCGTACAATTGCCGATTCCCAACGAATAACTTAATTGTGACCAAATTGTTAGTAGAGTCTTGGAGGACAAAAGCTCTTCCTCCAAGTGAAGCAGTTATCCGAAATTCACGAACAATTCTCCAAAAATCAGAATCAGCTTGCAGTTTGGTTGCTGCTTCTATGCGTCGTTGTTCGATTCCGTCGACTTGGAGTTTATTTTTCAAGTTGTCAATTGCAAGGCGAAGATCGACGTCAGAAAGATCTGGTCTCATTGGATTTTCACCATAGTTAGAGTCGCCCTTTGGTTTAAGAAAATTAAAACGAAGAACCCTTGGCTTGTGCTTCAAAGTACCACCAGAAACTCGCCTTTTCTTTGCCTCTATGCTTCTCTTCTTCCACAGCTGGTTAGGACTTTTAGATGTAAGGTACTTAGATGCGTCGGCAGAGAAAAATGAAGTTGTATTAAAAGCTAAAGTAGCTGCAGATATTTTGGTCTTGTACAAGCCCATTCCCCCCAAATTTTTACGCTTTCCTTCGATATACTTAGCAACAGTCCCCATGAAACTTTCGACGACATTACTAGTCTTACACTCAATCAAACTTCGCGACATATTAGCAGGCCGTGACAAAACGTCAGTGACAGCGTAATAAATGGATAGATCTTTCACTTTCTGATACAATGGCTCTTCAATACCAACTTTGTCACAATAAAACTCTTCACAATGAGAATGGTTTCCGAATATATGTTGGCATATATTCCGAATGGCAGCCGATAACTTCACGTAGTTATTGTCGAAATCACCCAACGAATTGAAATATTTAGATAGATTGTGTAGGAGACGGCCAACTTGATTAAATCTATTCTCCATACCAGGAATTCTACGTTCATCTTGGGAAACTTTCCATTTGTTTTTTCCCGTGCCAGAGATTTGGGTCAACTTGCTGTTGACATTCCGAATAACATGATTTATGCATTCAATCTTACGCACTTCACACCCTGGGTAGATGTCTTTAATGGCACAGAATACTGACGAGTCGCCATCACCAATAAAGGTTGCATATGCCAGCTGGTGCATTCCTAGACTATTCTCGAACCCTTCGCTCAAAATGCTTGCCTCCATTGCTGTTGAGGATTTATCCCAATCCTTGTAGCACCTATGCTTGGGTGGATCTTGATCCTTGTTGAAGGATTTAGTGCAAATATAGCAGTACTTTTGTCGAGTACCAACGTACAGAACTCTTTTAGTTTTCACGCCAATAATTGCTGCATGGCCATAGTTTGACGTGTACGAATGCGAGTAAGATCTGACTGCCCAACCACCGTCGACATACACATAAATGCAAGGCACTGTTACCCCGCCAACATTGACGAAATCTCCTGCTTCAATGGCTAGTCTTCGCTCTTCGTCACCAGCTTCGTTCATACTCTTTGCCAAAGCATCAAATAGACCACATTCGACTGAATTTTGCTGCTTTTTGTAGGTGTACCATGAAGGTGATGGAACGTCAATGCAAGTAAGCACTGTCGATAGATCGTCATGTCCAATTGTGGCATTAACACAACCCCATCCAAGCCCTGTGTTAATGGGATGCTGCTCATTTCCACTGTCACTTCTAACAACTACCTCCCATCCACACTGACAACCATAATGTACACTAGACTCAATCCCAATTTTTACCTCGTTCTTGAAATTGACATCTAATACCTTGCATAAGCTGGCGTGTTGGACTAGGCTTTTAAAAGCTGCAGTTAAACTATCACAGGAAATAATTCTTCGCCCGGTGAATTTGTTGCATGTCGATGATTTAATTGACGGTTCAATTGACGCCGAAGATTGATTATCTTGGACGTTTTTAGAGGCAAAGTACAAATCACTCGCAGTAGCTGAGGTGGCAGGCGTATCTCGACATGCAGCATTCTTAGTTGA
>JAQIWN010004149.1:0-11710 GCA_034699025.1 Entomobrya cf. arborea Gr-Col-00668
TTTTTTTACATGAATTTAACTGCGTCTCCCCCTTGAGAGATAAATATGCTGATGATGCTATTCTTTCAGATAATATGAAGGAACAATGAAACCACTTAAACTGAAATATGTCCCCCGCGTGTTATTGCAAAATTATTGTTTGTACCGTGTGGGGTGTAATAATGTGGGAAACAACTGCTGCAAACAGTAAATTGTCATAAACAATTTTTAATTTCCTTCATAAATAAAATCTACTTTGTGATGTCGGAAAAAGTTACATAAATTCAAAGAGCTACAATTACAAGAATAACAAACGTGATAACATTTTTAAAGACTAACTAACAACTTCACACTGGACAGCCGTCTAAAGTAAAATCATTAAAGAGAAGAAAATGACATATTTTATTTCACAACGCAGAGTAATTTAGAATTACAATTACACATTGTTTTTTTCATGTTATACATCATATTCCTCAATCAATAATACATAGAGTAATATGGAGAAAAGTTTGGGGTTTTATAAAAAGATAGTAATTTGAAATTCGGAAACTTTAACATGCCACATATACTAAGATAAACTCAGCAATAAATTATTATGCCTTTTTTTAAAAGAAACTTCAAGATTTCTTCACATTAACTAAGTAAACTAACTTTAAAATTCTCGCCGATGATACTTGTCAGGGTCAAAGTAAGAGGTGACTACAACTCTGTTGCTAAATCTTCGTCCTGCAAGTGCTTGTTGTGCCTTTTGGCAGTCTGCTTGAGAGTTGAATTCGACAAAAACCTTTCCACAACCTGGAACATCAACTCCTTCAATTGGACGAGGAATTTCGATGGATCTTACTATACCATACTTGCCACATTCTTCCTTGATATCTTCAAGGATGTCTTCGTACTCTTCCTCATCCTTTAGTTCGTCGGGGGTAACCATGTTCATGAGGCAGAGGACTTCGGTGGCGGGACCTGAAGCTCCCATGCTGACCATATTCATGGGCATTCCGGGTACTTGGATAGCCACAGCGCCAAGTCCTGCTGTTGCAGAGTTCTTGGCTCCAATACTGGCCCTTTGAACGATAAGTTTTTTATCGCCCAATTGCATTCCGTTTAGACCAGCTATAGCCTGTAATGATAAACAAGTTCAAAAATAAATTATAGATTTTTTATATCATTTCACTGAAATGATTTCAGTAACTACTTTAGAATGAAAAACTAGTAAAACTTACATGGTCTGTTATTGAGACATCTGCGTATTCGCAGAATGCATAGCCTTTTGACAAACCAGTTGCAGAGTCCTTGACCAAATTGAATGCACGTAGCTTGCCAAATGAGCTCAGCAGTTCCTTAACCTGTATAAAATATCATGATTAGAGAACGGAAGTCACACGCTACAAAAACATATCATAATTATATCTGAAAATGTCCAAAAAAATGGCGACCGCCATCATGAAGATGATGATGCTGTTGTGAGAGAAGGATGAATGCTAAAAAACTGAAATGCGTGATAGAAAAAATTCCCTGGAAAAAATAAAAAACCTGCAAAGAAACGCACGACCTGCAAGAAACACTTAAAAAATCCAGTCTCGACTTTTGACGATCATCCGAATCATACCACCTGAAGGAATGGAAAACTGTAAAAACGTGCACGCGATGAAATGCTAAACATGTAAAGAGGTAAGAAAAATAGTGAAGACGATTGCCCCTGAAAATTGCTGTAAAAGAAAGTCCTGCGAAAATACAATTCGAAACAACATATTCGATGATAACACACACTTACCACGCTGAACACACTTATCTAAAAGTTTTCTTCATCACAACATTCTCTCTCGAAGAGCTGTAGCGTAGTTGCTCGCTGCAAACATTTTTTTTTCTTTTCGATTTTTTTCATGGTGTGTGTATAAATTAAAATTTTGTAAAAAATTACTTGCCTTTTGTGTGACAATTTTTGGGATCTTAAGTAATTGAGTAACGTGAGAGGAGCCGCACTGCCCATACTTTCAATTGCAATACGCTTATATTGCATTTGCCCACATACCTGGGCTACAAGGGAACGGAAATAAAGTCAAACGGGTTATTAATTCGTTCAACAAGAGATTTATATCATTTTTTACGCATACGCATCTTTCTAATTTTCTGTTATAAAAAAGTATACTATAGTCTGTTTGAGAAACCCTAAATCCTAACACTCCAAAATGCTACGTTTTGTGATTAAAATTAAAGAGAGCCTAGTTTAAAATGCAATGAGTTCCATGATCCCTACTTGTCCTACAAAAAATATACTACCGAGAAAGTTACTATTTACAAAGTATCTAAGTAAAATCATGAATAATGGATAGATGTGAATAAGATTATGAAACCAGGCATTCTACTAGCCTAAACCATTCAATGTGATTTTCTTGAACTGCTACTTTCAAAAGCGATGAAGTTATCATTTTTTCCAATTTTTGAACTGTGCAACGAACCTGATCCTCGTTCAAGTAGTTTGGTAAGCCACCTATGAATATTTTATGTGGGCTGTCCGGGACAATTGTGCTCACATTAGAACCTGAAACGAAAAAAATAGATAAAAGTTAAAAAAATGGAATTTTGTAGAAGTTTGTCAAATACAAGTTTGTAGAATGAATGACAACTTACTTCCTTGCCCGACATGAACAGGATCAATACCAGGGGTTGGCTGATAATCGTGTGGTCTTCGGATTTTCAAACTCTGTCCTCTGAAGTTGATGCCGTCAAAAGCCATGGCTTGAGTGGTCTCGTCAATTGATCGGAACTGAAATAAAATTAAAACAATTGATCAACATTGAGTTCTTCCTTACGTTTTGCAATTATTGATAAACATTGGCTAAATACTAATCAATCAATATAATGTTGTCTACTGCTGATTTCATACCTCTAAGAAAGCAAAATTTTTGTCCAAATTAACTTGACAAGCTAAAATTGGATTTCCAGGGGCTTGCGCAAGTCCAGACAGATGCATTTGTTGATTAAAGAATTCCATCATTTCTTCTTCCGTTATTCCAAAGGGAATGTTACCAACATACAATCGTCTTGCCTAAAATAAATAGGAACCAAATATAAATTAAAGTTGATAAACCATAATTGAGTATAATTGTTCAAGTTTAAAATGCATACCTGTCTTGTAACAGTGGAACCCACAACTGGCACGGCTGCTTGTGGTGTGTCTAATATCAAATTAGCTGGAATCTGTCCAGCAGCTACAAATAATTCACATAAAATTGATCAATTCCAAATCAGCGCAATTAAACCCAATAATATTCCGTACTACAACTACAAATTAAAAACTTTAACTACCTTGCATAGCTTTGTATTGCATGGGAGTTATATGCTCGAAGCCAGTTGGTGGTCTGTCCCACCATATGGACGCCTTCCTTCTTCTGGAAACCCTTGGCTCGTCATCATGGCTTCCTGAACGACTCCTATTTTTCCTATGTCTTTCTCTTTCATGGCGTTCCTTAGACTTGGAGCGACCCCTTTCTCTTTCGGCACCTCCACCACCACCACCACCATCACCGCCTCCCCTACCTCTGCCTCCTTCTCCACCACCACCACCACCTCCTCGGTCTCTTTTCCTATCGCGGTCACGATCCCTATCCCCCCTGTCACGGTCTCTATTCTCTCTATCACGAGGAGATCTGGATCTGCTTCTTTTTTTACGATCTGGACGTTCGGGTCGTTCGGGGCGTTCTGGTCGATCTAGAAGTTAAAAAATTTATTAAAAAAGCTATCGACAAACTTTACAACATAACTAATTATTACTAAGTTTCTTACCGTCAGATCCCATTTTGAACGGTGAAGAGAATAATTTATATGACTTTTCCTTGTAGGTCACCTGATCGTCTCCTGTTGTCTCCAAGAATTAAACTTTGTCTGTTAAAAATTAAAACAAATTAATGAATCATCAGCACGCCGTGTCGTGTTGTTTCATCTACATCAGCTGACTATTCACTATCAATTTAAACGCATCGAGGAAAACAGTAAACAATGGCGTTACTTGCCCCCAAAAATAATTTAACTTCTAATTACAAAAACATCAGTTTGAAAATACCTTTAACACTATCCCAAACAGTAAAAGTTCACCTCCAATTAGATGAAATATAATCCCTCTGTTATATCAAACTTAAAGTATCAATTAACTAATTTTTAATGTTTTGCTGGGAAAGCAAAACGTCTAAATTTTAAAAATATTGCTTTCAGAGCTATCCTTTCCATGTTCACCTTGCAGTCTGTATGCTGGTTTAGCTCTGCCTGCCTGCCTGCGACGACGGCCGCATACGACGAGATGCTATTTTAAGATTTAGAGTACTGTTCACACTACACGTACATCAGTTCCAGTTCCCTCAAAGCTTCTTACCCTAATTGCTATCCTTAAACTTTCAAAACATTTGAGATGGATGTCACCTAAAAAAGACTTCCAATATTCTCACGGTGTTACAGGGTGCCTCATTGCATACCGGCAATGTAATGTGTTGTCGCCTGCATACAAAATTAAATGTATTTAAAACAGATGTATACGCTTGCGAGATAGCACAAAATCAACAAATATTGCGTTTTACGGCTAAAATTTTGCCTAATATTAACCAACTGATGTCCAAAATGTCGTAGCAGTTAAATATTTAATTGCCCTCTGTAATATTACGTCATCTTAATTAACTGTATTTAGAAAAACATTTTTTTTTTAAATTTTGGACTCACGGAAGGATGTTTGGTAGTATGCTCACTTCTAAAATGCTTTTTTGACTTTCAAACATGTTTTCACAGTGCCTCTGCTCTGCACCCTGTGGTGTGAAATGTGAAATGACACGGAGCCCTCTATTCCATCATCCAACTTGACTGCAAACTGCAGCGCAAAGTAAAGTACGCTGCAATTAGGCAGACAGACAGACGAAGAAGTTGTATATCTTTTGTTTTTAGACGGACGGGAAAAAATGAACGGAAGTGTATGCGTTTGACTGATGGTGGTATTGGTGGTGGTGATACTGGTGATCTGATAATGATGGTGTGTAGTAATGTGTAATGTAGTTTTCTTTACTAATTTTTTTTCTTCTATCCAATGTATTTACACAAAAATGATTTGATAGTTTTGATGTGGTTTGCTGGAAAAAATATGTTAAGCGTACTATTTTGATTTGTGTGTATTGCTTTGTTAAAGAGTGTTTTAATTTAATGGATCCTTCACATGTCTGAAAATGTCCAAGCCGCGTGGCATGTTTACCAGGTACCTAAACATTCATCTCTAAATCTCCGTCATACATAAATCATTACAGATTTAATTGCACAGGGTAAAAAAATATAGTAGAAGTAGAGAGTAAGAGTGGTTATGTTAAAGATGTTAGTTATGTGTGCAAGTTATACTGATGATTATGAAATTTTTGAGGAAGTGACGTAATTAGACGTAAAGACGACGAAGAAGCGAAGGAAGGTGAAACGTGGAGGGATATAAAAAAAATCAGGGGAATTGTCTTCTCTTGACTTATCTTTTTTTCTTGTAAATTGTTCAACAAATTAAAATTGTGACGTCATAAAATAATGTGTCAATTAGCTGATATTATGAGTTTTAATTAAAAAAGGATTGCTGGTTTGGGTTAGTACATTGGTTGATTTAATTGGATTTTTTTAGGTGACAGCAAATCGTTTAGAAAAGGAATGAAGAATTTACGGGGGCGACCACGAAACATCAGCGATTCTGGAATCGTGTATCTGGACTCTGACGGTGACGACTCTGAGTATTCTGATTCCGACGTTGAACCAGTCTTCTTCCCAGCAGCGGAACTTGAACTTGGGGACGCTCTAGAAGATTTTGTGGCTGGAGGGGAAATTAGTGGGGATGATGATGATGATGAAGTAAATGGCAATAATGCTGATGAAAGGCACCGTTTCTTTCAGCTAATTAATGCCTTAGACACAGATGATACAAGCAGTGATGATGATGGAGACATACCTCCTGGAGAAGAAGTTGAGGTGTTGAATCAACGTGTTATTCAGTTTTTTGGAGGAACTGTACAAGTGAGGCATATTGTGCATGAGAATTTTACGCAACTGCAACAACAGCAACAATTAGAAAATAATTCAAATTCAAGCAACGGAGGAGGAGTGGAGCAGCCTAGTCACTCTAGGCAGTCCTCTGCGGGTGGGGAGGGTAACAGTGAAGACGTTATTGTGAACGGGGTGGGTTCCAATGACACTGTCAACTTAAATTCAGCGGAACAATCTAGTGGACAAGTTGTAAGTTCCAACGACGAATGTGTAGCTCCAACAATTAGTGAATCTGAAATTCTTATTTGTCTACACGAAGTTATAGAAGAAACGATAAATCAAGCAAATAGTAGTATGACAGATCATTCTAATGAACTTATAAGAAATCCTGGTAGACTTGAGGGGATGTCAGAAGGAACACTTCAAGTTCAAGCTGTGGTTGAAAGTGGGGGTGGGGGGGAAGGGGCTCTTGCTGATACTTCTGGTGGTTCTTCGGGTCTTGTGCCTTACCCTGATCTTCCTGATTATGCGTCTTGTGGAGAAGATGATGATGAAGATGACTATTTAAAAGCATCTATTCCTGCCCCTTATAAATCGCCCACAGATTCTTACACAGAAGGCAAGAGCCCCTCAAGTAGCTCCTCCAGGCCCAGCTTGAAAAGAAAAGAACCGGAAAAGGAGGATGATGAGGAGGAGGATGATGATGATAATGAGAGGAAAAATGTGCATAAAGCTAGTCGTAAGAGGATAGGGGACGGTAATGAAAAGTTGGGTGATGCAGAGGAAGATGAAGAGGCGACGTGTAATCCGATGGTGTCAGATGAAGAGTGCAGTGAGACCGAAGAGGCTTTTAGAGGGGATCGTATTGGAAGTACGACGTATTCGGAGAGACACGTTTTGAAAATTCTGATGAAATGGTTGGAGGAGATACCCCGGTACTCTATTGAAAACTTGTTGAAAGCGAGAGAGAAAGAGGAAAATGATGAGGAAGCGGAGAAAAAGGTTTTACGATTGGATACTGAGTTTGAGGAGCAAATGTCACTGTTGTGGGATATGAGTTCTGAGACGGATGTGATGAGTTTTTTGGTGGAGAATAAAGTATTTTCGATTATAAGCGATACGATTGACCGTTCTGCATGCAACAGACTGACGGTAGGCTAATAGCTAAAATATATCAAATTAATTGTAAACAAGCTTGATTGCAAATGTTTTGAAACCCATTTATTCTTGAATTTTTAAAGGAAATCGCGTTGGGCATCCTTGCAAATGTTATTTCGGAGCCATGCATAATTGAAGATTTTACTGTGCATGACTCATCAATACAACTGGTGGAAAAGGTTATAGACCTTTGTACGAAGGTATCGGATGTTGCTGTTCTTATCCAAGTATTTTCTGTTCTTCGTCGCATTGTTTGGTACCTGAAAAACATGGCACCAGTCAAGAAATGGATGGATTTGTTGCAGTCCGCAAGTTTTCTGGGATGTTCTAACTTCATCATGTCTAGTTCCAGAAATGGTAAGGGCAGATATCCTCCAAATTCAACTAAAAACTTTTAGTTGCAATTAAATCGCATCTCAGTGATGTTAAATTAAATTGTCAAATTCTTTTATTCCAGCTTTACTTTTGGGAAACGTAATCATGCTCTTCTTCACACTTCTTGACTGCCTCAATCCCGAAAATGATGATGATACGGAATCGGTTGAAGGGGATGTTGGAGAAAATGAAAACGATAATACGGAGGAGGGTACCAACAATCAAACATCCAAAAGTTCAACAGCATCTAAACGGGAAAAACTGGCACAGAGCTATGAGCCATTTTGCGAATCTGAATTTATCCCCTCAATTTGTGAAGCTTTGAAAGAGCTTATGAAGAATCCCAAACCACGAGCTATCCACCAGAGAAAGTTGACCAGTACCAGGGATAAAGCTGGAGGAGGGCAAGGTCCATCAAACGCTGCTGGGGGTCATACTGATGAGCATTGCCCAACTGCTGATGATATTGATATTCCAATTCCTGAGGGACATGTGCAACAAGCTATTTTGAAGGGGTTTTCTACACTTGCCCTTCTGCAAAAGACTTCCAATGGACTGGATTCTTTGAGTAAGTTTGATTAACTACGAAAAAAATGTTTAAAAACTTAAAATTAAACTATTAAACTCATTGATTGGTATTGACTTTTTTTTCCAGAACGAAACGCCAAGAAAGTTGTAGCCATCCTGATGGATTTCTACCGCATATTTGTCGTCTGCACTGAAGCCGTTACAAGATCAGTTTCTCTGGAATATTTCGCTCTTTCATTGCACCTCCTCAGCTTCTGTCACACAAGTTTGGAATCAGTTAGCCCCGAAGCAGTCACAACTCCCATTTCCACAGCTTCCAAATTGGTCACTTTGGAGGAGAAGGATAAGGAAACAGACATGGTTATCAGAGTTCAGCTAAAGGATGGTGTTGAATTTGATTCTGTCTCGTACATTGCTCTTGTTGCTCATGAATACTTGGCCTCTGTCGCCGAAAAGTTCGGAACTGAAGCCACTTTGGAGCCAAGGAATAGCGCAACAAATGAAAAGTTTTTCGCATTACTGGATGGTGTACTGGCAAAGTTTAGCGAAAAATCGGATAAGAAAATGAATGAAACTGATATTCAAAACAATACTTTAACTGCGTAAGATAAGTCAAGCTATTATCGATGTAACTTTGTTGAATTACGTATGTAGATACATTTTTACGTAAGTTAATTGCGCGTGTGTCATTTACGTCAATTTTCGCAATGTATTTCCCTACTAATAGGTGTAATTATTCTTTATTTCTGAAATGATAAGCAAAGTTCTATCTATGCACAATGTATTCAATGGATTTGCTCCTGTCCTTGCGGAATCAAAATGACAAAAAATATTGTAGAAAGTAGTAAAGTAGCTTGATAATCTTTTTTTGAATGATGAAAAGATACAAACATTTTGTGAATCTATAGTATAAATTATAAATGAACATTAGCCTGTAGTTAACCGTTCGTGTAGAAGACAAGACAGCTTTTCTCAGCAATAAGATGATGGCACTGTAATATTTGACTTGACTCATTTGAAATAAAAAATAACTTTTTTAGGAAAGTGAAATATTTGTCGATAATTTAATTTATTTGTATAATATATTGACTAGGACATTAAAAGTCACATCTCTGCCGGCAGAAGGTAACAAAATATTATACAACATTATTCCTCAACTAAGAAGATATTCGAAACTTTCTCCTTCCGTTTCCGACACAGGTAAATAAACTACTACATTATGTCATGTCGTCTAATAACAAAAATGCATTTTGGCTAAAATACTCTCCATAATTTTTAATTAGGATTTTAGACGTTGAAACCCATGCTTCTCATGCACTCCTTATGCTTTTCAATCAGTTCCTTGCAGTTCTCTTCGCCATATTGGACGATACTGTACACAAAAATAAAAAAATCAGTCATTAGTCACTAAATATCCCACCCACACCATCATGTCATCAGAGATGTTTGGGAGAAAGTAGAAAATTAAACTATTTTTTAGGCTAACCAGTCATCCCGAACGCGTTTCGTTTCAGGGCACGCACAGCACGCCTTGCAAGCTGGTTTCTTTTCCGTTGTTGCTTCAGGGGCGGGGGTCGTCTTTCCGGCACAGTCAGTTGATGAAGGCATCTTTATTGCTCTTTTCTAAATTCCTTTTAATTAACCTCCACAAATATCTTCTCGGATTTCTTGCAACGCTTACTGAATCGACCAATTTCTAAAATTAAACAAGGAGACACACAGCACAGCTCTAATTAACTTCAACTTATCATATCATACACTACTACACAAGGTAAGAAAAGTGCCAAAATCTGATCCAATCAATAGAGCAAAACACTTAACTACCTTATCAGGTGTGTGTTGTCTGTTGTTATATTCGCGATTCCAAGTCCAAATCAAAACCTTTCAGACGGCACAGCAAAGACTTAGATGACCTCTAACTGCAATTTAATAAACAGGAAAAGGAGTACTTAGTTTTTTGTGTGTGAATCCAAATGATTTGAAAAATAACTTTTATTTACTCACGTTGTAATGTTTTGTTATCTTTTCTCCAGGTACGATATACGCGGTTTGCTTTGGGGGCACAGTGGTCACACGTATGGCTTTCCAGTTTGAGATTGATTCAACGCAACAAAGAGAAGAGAAGCTTATTAGACTTTTTGTTGGGCTGGAATGGAATTCCAGAGTAAGCAGAAGCAGCGTCCAAAACCAATGGCCATGGAAATTCTCTTCTTGCTATTTAACTCTAATAAGCTTTAAAACTTACAACAACAGTGAAGTGAACAGTTAGCTAAATCATTATATGAAATCCTGTGTACATTAATTATTCGTAAGTGATAGCATGAAATTTGAATTGCTAGTTTCATTTTTTGTTGGGTTTATTATTAGACTTCATTTTTATATTTCCAGGCCATAATGAGAGTACACCTTTCCAGACCGAACACAGGCTTCACCAAATATCTATGGATAGTACATCCCCATACGCGTTTGAGGTGATGACTCTGACCCTGGCATTCTGTCTAAATAAAATCAACTTGAAAACTGCAATTATCTTTGGATATCAACAAATAGTTGTACAAATAGTTCACACGGATGTAATGAAGAAAATTGGACAGTCGAAAGAAACGCTGCAGATGCCATCTGAAGCTGAGGCGACCACTGCTGGGAAAAGTACAAGTTCCAAATCAATTACCGAAGTTAAGTTAGAGAAAATTGGTCCGGTTGGGATTGAAGAGAAACTTGGAAATTTTCAAAGGGCTTCCACTATTTCGTTAGCACTCTTTTTTACCTGTGTAAGAACTTTGTAAACATTCTAAAAACAATTTTGGCACAATGAAACCTCTTTATTCACATCGTGTTTTTAATTTTTTAAGGTTCTGCTGTTTATTTCAACATATCTTCTCACTAGGATCGAATTGTCAGATGACCAGTGGCAACGTATTATTAACAATGAAACGGCATTCCCCCGTGTAATTAACGCCACCAAAAACTCCAGAAATGAAAAGTATTTTGAGGGACACCGACTTCGTGATCTGGACATTGGCCGCCTTATACATCTTCGTAGAGACTTTACACTGGACCATGTTGACTTTGGGATGGCCCGCGAAAGTAAAATTCATTTAGTGCAAGTTGGAATTATGATAGTTATTTCGGTCTTTTGCGTATCCCATCTAATCCTGTCCTGTTGTCTGCGAAGACTTCGAAGGAACTTTCAGTTGGTAAGCTTTGCAAACAAATAATATGCCAGTTTACATTTATAATTCAGAAAAATTATTATAGGGTTTACTGGTAACATTATAACTGGTAATAAATAAATAGGGTGGCCTTTCCTGTGTAGATATCACTGGCATACGGTTTTGTTGGACTTTTTACCTTCTGCCTTTGCATAACAACACTCTACTTTGCGTTTGTCCACAAGGTGGCCTCCTATCTCGAAAATGGGATGAATGCTCCCAAAGTGGATGATGTAACACCTCCAGTTGATAACCAGACTGTACAGTTTTTTAGAGAACTATGCTTCTCTTGTGCCTTTGCTTTCTCCGATGCAAATCTGTATGCCAGGGCAGAGTATGCGACCAAGGTTAATTTTTCAGAGGAAGGAGATTTTACCATTGAAAACGTCACTTATAACAGACATGAAATGATGCATTTGGGGATTTGCCCAAG
This sequence comes from Entomobrya cf. arborea Gr-Col-00668, assembly GCA_034699025.1. Taxonomy (NCBI): domain Eukaryota; kingdom Metazoa; phylum Arthropoda; class Collembola; order Entomobryomorpha; family Entomobryidae; genus Entomobrya; species Entomobrya cf. arborea Gr-Col-00668. The sequence continues at coordinate 11,677 of JAQIWN010004149.1, forward strand.
GCAAGATTACCTATTAGCTGTTGTGGTAATTAGA
>JAQIWN010004150.1:0-11706 GCA_034699025.1 Entomobrya cf. arborea Gr-Col-00668
GTGGGGCGCTCGCAACCCGCTTCCGGGATTTTCAAAAATCGAGGTACCCGTTTTTAAAACGGGGAAATTTTCAGGGAGTTTTTGGTAACCCGGAATTTTTTTCTCAAAACCCGCTTCCGGGATTCGAAGAACTTTTCCTATGCCTGCTAACAGTAATCAGAATCACTATTAACTCGAGCTTTAATTGAATAGATTAATACTAATTGAACATGTTCTTGCCTTCCACAATGGAGGTAAAGGTGCTGTTTTCGGACGAACTATAGGTTCATGATTTTTCGGATCAGCCATGAACTCAGCTACTCTCCGTTGAAGTTCCCCTTCCATTTCTTTGTGAACAAGCTCAAAATCTGCTTTACCCGCATCGCTCCCAATATCTATTATAGACGAACGTTTCCTTCCACGAAAAATCTCCTCCACAAAAATGTTTCCTCTAAAATCCTCCTGAAATAAAATCAAAAGTCAACAAGATTTTACGTTACAAACAAGGATAAATGAACGAGTAATATGTGTATAATATTTTCAATTAACTTTTGCTTCAAAATTGTTATCGCTAAACATACCGGATATTCCAATATGTGTGGATGGACGCTAACGATTTTATAAAAGCTAGGAGGACTGGGACATTCCTTCGTAAAAGTACTTCTTGTCACCAATCGCCCCTTCCCGAAATTTTTCAAGTTCATTACAATCTCCCATAATGGCCTTCCAAAGTCCTGATTCACACGACCAAAATACCGGTACACAGGCATTTCACTGACTTCACCCAGGCTCCAAGTCAGTTGGTTGCTCCCTTCCCTCAACTGGTAAAAGCCTCAATTTAAAGTTAGCTTTTAAACTTAATTCTACCTCTACTGACACTGCAACAGGTAAGTAAAATGTTTCAATTTCAGTAACACAAGAACTGAATCAATCAGGAAACCTTCCACCTGCACCTGACTTAAGAAAATTTCAAAATTACAGCTGCAGCCCGCATACGAGAAGATAAATGCTTCTTCGCTTGCTTACCTCTAACTGCTACAGCTACACATACAGTGTACAGGATGAGTATTCCTTCAAATGCATTGAATTTTTGCAGAGATGCGTGTAAACAAACAGCAGTGTATGTTCATGCATGTATCTATTTTTGTGCTTGTGTTGTTGTTGATGAATGTTCAGTTCAGTGTATTTGGCATCCAGTTCAATTCTGCCAGTGTTTATATATTTCAGTTTCAGTCCTGCTGCTTTAATATTTCAAAGCTTATAATTATAAACAAGAAGCACTGCTTCACTTATCGGTTGTGTGGTTAACAAGAAATTCTAAAAACAGTTAAAAAATTTAACGACCTTATTTTGAGAGTGATTATTTGAGACTAACTGCTTGAGCGCTGGTGGAATAAAACTGCGGCTAGCTGCATTTTTTGTACTTGATTTTTTAAAATTCTGTCGGTGACATATCATGAGAAACCCGTTGGATGACATGATTGACGATTTTGAATATTTTGACGATTGAGAGGTTATGATAGTTTGATTTAAAAGAGGTTTTAATCGGATAAATTTTCAATTTTTAACGAAGTATAAGGACTAAATATTGCAGGTGATTAATTTGAGTTATCTAGTTTTTGCGGCAGCGAATAACAAGTTTATATGATAGCCTAGCCCTTCTTTCTTTGTTTTTGGTAGAAATGGTCCTGCTTACTTATCAAGAAGAAAGTTATATCCGGGGAGCTAGTTCATTGGAGAAGGAACCTGTGGGAAAAAATGATGGTCCGAAAACGGCATACCTTGATAAATTGTATGCCTTCAAGGAAATCTATGCAGACGAGGAAAAATGTGACTTGTTTTTCATTTGCCAAGATGGAGAGATTCCAGCTCATCGTCTGGTGATCAGTAATGCTTCAAAATATATCATGGCGATGCAAGATGATCAGGTATGTGAAGATTAACCAATTTTATGTTCTAATTTCATGTGGTTATTAATGGCAATGATAATGATGAATTTTTATGTGTAGCCTCCCTGGTATCCAGTATACATATCAGTACCGGATTTAACCAAAGAAATAGTTCAAACCTTGGTACGTCTTGCTTACACCGGACAAATGGAGATCCCACCTGGAACAACAACAGAGGAATTACTGGATGCGATGCAAGCTCTGGGCTGGATTAACACTGATTGCTTAACTGCGACTTATCTCGATAGCAGTGGCGTTGAAGAAGATTTTGGTTTGGCTATATCAAGTAAAGAAACTTTGGAAGAAATTATGAAAAGAAATATGCCCGCTACTACTAAAGGAGGAAATGACACAAGCGACGATGATGATGGAATGGAAGTAACATTACCTGATGTACCCATGTCTGACGAAGAACTGAAAGTTGAAAGTCCCAAGGGCAAAAGAGGTATGCATTTTTGTTGTTTAATGCTAAGAATATCTAAGTAATATCCTTAATTAGGTATTCTTAGGTTTAATGTGCGTAAATATGGCTTGTAATGTTGAATAACATTTTTAAATTGTTGTATCCCCAATACAGGAGCTAGGGGCCGAGGAAAGAAAGTGGTGCCGCAGAAGGACGCGTCTCCTGCAAAACCCAAAGTATCTCCACGTTCACAAGCAAAACCGAAACCTGCATCTCCATCAAAGCCTGCTGCCGTAGCGCCAAAGACATCTGAAGAACCTGCTACTACTGCTACGGTTGGGAGAAGGGGTGCTCGTAAAGTTGAGCAGAATGAAACCAATGATGTTCCTGTCACTCCTGTCAAGAATAAGCAAGTGGAAGCAGCAACTGCAACAAACGTCGTTGCCAGTCCAGAACCAGAAGCTGTACGATCCCGAACACGCACAATCAGAAAGCCCAAAAAATTCGATGATGATATTGTTATGACCATGACCCCATCAAAACGAAAGGATAGTCCTACTAAACCTCCACCTACCAAAACCACTAAACCAACTACCACAGAAAAGAAGGAAACAAATAAAACTCCCAAAAAGAATTCTACTGTGGCTAAAACAGCTTCCAATGATGTGAACTCGGCTTCTACCAGAGGCAAAAATAGGACTACAAGTACTGAAAGCAAAGATTCCCCGCGTAACTCGCTGATAACTTCGTATTTTAACAAGCGAAGTCCTTCTAATTCAAAAAATGACACACCGGCTGTAGAAGACGAAAAGTTAGATGAACCTGTTGATGGAATACCGGAATCAAATTCTTCACAAAACGATGAGTGTACAAATAATGATGAATCAGCAACGGCTACAAATGATGACGCAGATAAATCAGTAGACAAAAAAGGCGATAATACTGCATCTTTGCGAAAACGTGCTCGGTCAAATGCGTCCACAAAAAGTGACAAAGATAAAGATGGAGCTGGAGAAGTAGTTAATGAGGACTCAGGAACTCCAACAAGCCTGAAGAGGACAAGAAGTTCACACGATGGAACTGAAAAAGATTCAGAATCAGCAAAAACAACCCCTACTCCGACTAGGAGGGGAAGGAAGGCTTCATCAGTTTCCAATGCGTCTAAATCTTCAAATAAGGGTAAGAAAAGTAATGAATCTGCAAATCCACAGTTCTGTTCACTCTAATGAAAGTGTTTTTGTGGAATTTCTTGGAAGTATGAAGTGTGATTGAATGATTTGTTACTTTGTTTTAACAGATCCTACAACAGAAAATGATGTAGAAGATGTTGAAAATGGCACGGACTCCGCGCGAAAAAAGCGGATTCGACAAGATTAATTGCATTACGTTGCTGTTAAAATAACGTAATATATTTTGTATTCTGATACTCTTTCTTTTTAAATCAGCATACGTTAATGTCTCAACCTGACAAAAGGCATTTAGCATTATATTATTTATTTTGACTTTTAGCTAAATATCGAAGGTATGGGTTTAAATTGTTATAATGTGAATGTGTAGTTTGAATGGATATGGGGATTTTCGTTGCGTATCGTTCACTCAATGCAATGTTGCATTTGGAAGCGTTATCTATTTTACTTTTAGTTTTTATTTTTACTAATGATAATGGAACATGTTTCGTTTTAAAGTTACTGGAAATACTGTTACAGGTTACAAAAGCGTTACATAGTATTAGTTTATATTAATTTATTAAGCTAATCATGTAGTTTTTCGATCGTTTTTGTTTTTTCACGACAGTTTACCCATTTGAACTATTTACCAAGAGGTTTAATTATAGTGTGACTTGTACAGGTTTTTGATTATAAATATGTTGGTGGAAAAAAGTTATTGTAGGCAGGCCAGTACAGAATTTGTTTGGTATGGTTCGCCCTTTTAAAGTGTACAACCAAAGCATAATATTTAACGTTTGATCTTTGATTTTTGAGAACATAGTCTAACTCATAAACTCATCCTTCAAAACTAAATTTTAATGAGCCTAACCTGAAAACAATCGTGTAATAGCATTAACTCTTTTGTTATGGCTCTGCATTTATGGATGTAGCGAGTTTAGGAACTGTGTAGTTGACAAACATGAAAATTCAGTATAATCACTTCAAGGAGCCTTAACCGGAAATTTTACTACATAGTTTTTTTGAATACCAAAACAATATTTTTGTAAACTAAATTATACGATAAGACATGTGTTGTTGACTAATAATGTTTGTATACATAACTAATTTATATCTATAATATAACTGATACATAATGGTATAATATGTATAATTTTTCTCCTAATTAAGCAACTTATTAATTATTTGATAGTTATCCCTCCAGTATGCCTTACTCTATAATAAGAATGATGATGATCATAAAAACATTGCTTTAAAATGAAAAGTTCATTGATTAGCACATATTTTGTTTCTTATCATATCAATAAATAGTAGTCGAACTGGACAGATAAGCACGTTCACTTGTTATGGTTTGTCGCAAATGCAATAAATTGTGAATCACCCTTCATTACTATGCATCTTCGGTTGTATTTTTCCGAGCTATGTAAATTATTGTTTCTTTAAATGATAGTTCATTGATTTATGATTGAAAATAAAGATAATTTGTTGATTTGATACCCGTACACTACTACTTCAGCTTAAAGAGATATGTTAATGCAAATTTTATATGCACAAGCATTCAAGAGAAATCAGTTTTGTTTTTCTACTCGGAAGCATTTCATCCAGTGAAATTACAATTAATACCGCATACGGCAGGGTATGATTAATAAAATGAACGGATAACTTGAGATAAAATGACACAGATTCTCTTGGAATATTTTTTTGCGGGTAAAGTTTACGTTTTATTATAGTTTAAAATGCACTCACATTAGTAATCAAACAGAAAATAATAGATCATTTTGACGTCTTGGTTTTAGTCATTAGGTTTTTTCCTACAAAATATCATCTAGCTCGTCTCGATCTTCTGATTTAACCACTTTGATGTGTCCTGTGGGGAATACTTTCATTCGTTTACCCAACTGCGTAGAAACCTCTTCTTCGATAGGGTCCGATTTTATCTTCCGCCTAGTTGAAGGCTGTGATGGGACATCATTCCTTGAACCTGTTCAGAAAAAATATATTCTTACTTAATTTTAATTTCATAGCGTATAATGACAGGATATTTGATTCAATACTTTACCGTCTGAAAAGTAAATGGGGAGTGGTGGCATGTTAGGCTGTCCTATGTGGAGAGAAATCTTTTGTAGGTTAACCCATCCTCCAGGATAACTTTTGTTCAGCCAGGCTACAATATATTTCACGTTACTCCCTAGTTCTTCACTTGTAAGATTATCATGGCCAACCTGGAAGTTGACAAGAATTCAATTATTAACAAATAATATAATCAGTAATTAGATAAACAAACTTGGGGTTACTTCGGAAGGCTAAACTTACCACTAAAGTAGAGTTCAATCCCTTTAAACTCAAGTTGAGTACCGTTTTGTGCAGGGCAAACCAAATCTGCTCCCCAATATCTACTTTCTTAAACTGCCTTCCTGGAATGCACAAGGGGAACTTCTTTTTCGTCAAAAAATCTCTGCCTAATATTCCGGGGATCATTTTCCAAACTTTCCTTTCTGCTATTACAACGTCAACACTCTTTGCAAGGGCTCGTTTAGCTTCATAAGTGGCATAGTCGTCTCTGAACTGCTTGAACGTCATCACTTCACGGACTTTAATACTTTCAGAACGTGAAGACTCCAACAGGGCGTCCCTAACGTCGCCTACTACATGATCGGGGTCTCGATCTACTACATCCGGGACGACCAACAGAACATCTAACTCTTTCAGTTCGGTATACGGAGCATGTGGCAGTCTAATGTTGAACATGTGATCAGTTCCGGAAGGTGTTTTAAATGCTCTGATGTCCATTAGAATTCTTGTTGGGGCATCCATGAACAAGCTATCCTCCTTCGACTTCGCCGCAAACGTGAGAAGTGCCTTGACCGCTTTGTCCATCTAATATACAAAATTCATAACAAAATAGTACCAGTAAACATAAATGAAAGAGATATTTGTAAAAAAAAGCTTTGAAAATTCATAAATTCAAAACAAAACGCTTAAATACCTGTTCGACATCAAATCCATCGGGAAGCTTAATTTCACGAGCATCCGTGCCTTCCTTCATGTTTGTCATGTTTGAATATAGAGTTTTTCTAACTTCACTTAATTTTTACTAAACTAAAAGAAGAATTAGTTAAGTTAATAATCCCTTTTTAAAACACAGCAAAATTAACTGGTTTTATTTCCGTTTTCTTCAAATTAGAATCAAAGCATCTGCCTTCAACTTTCAACTCCATCCACGGATCCACGTGCATGCACAAGCACAAGTCAATACAATGCTTTGAATATTATTTTGGTTATTGGTTAGCGCGGCTTGCTAATAAATATGGGGCAAGTTGGGAGACACTCTAATGAATGTATCTAAAGAACAACAAAGGTAATGAAGACGTTTGGACGGCCTGTGGCGCGGCGTTGGTTGTCGGTAAGTTCGAGTTCGAGACTCGGGTAGCTAATCTTTTAGAGTAATTATAGTTAATTATAAAAATTAGTGTATGATTGATTAGGAAAAATGATTCAGTGCTCATTGATTTTTCAACTGGAAAAATTTATTTATTCTTTTGATTGTTCTCTTTATTCGGAATGTTCTGAGAATTATGTATTTTTTTGTGACAAAATTTTGTCAAGTGGGAAGTTAGAAATATTATAAGAGAAAATAAACGATTACTTTACACTATACAATTTATACTACATTAAATTCAGTCATATGATAAACATTAAGGTAAAAATGGATCACCCACATTTCTCTCAACACATCACACAAAGTTACATTGCTTTAGGTATAAAAAACTGACTCTGTTTAGCTCGGATTTAAAAAGTAATACTTTGTAATAATCTCACCTGAGTATTTATTCTTAATAGACGTTTGTGTATTTAAAAGTTTAAAAAATGAAATTGCTAAAAAGTGAGAAGATAACTGTAGATGTCGAGAGCATAAGTAACACAAGTGAATTGAAATAAAGTGAAGATGCTGCAGCAGTGGGTGGCTTTGTTGGCGTTTCGTCTGTTGGAATCTCGTTCGCTGAACTGTCCTGAGAAATGACATAGTTTACAGTCTTCAAGAGTGGATATTTTACTCCAGAAAGTCCAAGAAAGTCATCAGTCTCAATTGACCACATCATGGCACCTCGAAGTTTTTTCTTTAGTATGTAATCAACCTGTAAGTTTAAAATTAAAAGTCATGTAAATTGAATGCCACATAAATGATTTAAGATTCACATTGATTGTTTTACTTTTTCTTTGATACTTTCAGGATTGTCAAATGTTAGCCACTTGTTTCCGTTCCTCATAAATGGGACCTTGGCGTTATCATCCCAAAAGGTGGTCCAATCACCTCTGTTGGATAAAAGCTCCTTCACAATCTATCCAAAATAGAACATGATTAAGGATATGTTTGATGATAACGAGATTTCAAATTAAGTAATGACGAATAATTTAAGTATTTTTAAGAATAAAAATGCTACTTACCTCATTATATCCCAAAAATCCAGGTTCATTTGTATAAGGTCCACTGAAGCCAACCTTTCCAGCAGGTTTTCCCAACGCAGGACCATCTTCAACATCTTCTGACAAAAGGAAAGTTCTTCCATAAGTGGGTAATCCCATGACTAGTTTCCTCGCTGGGACACCCTTTTCAAGATAATAATCTATGGAAGCCTGGATACTTCCTTCTCCGAAAGATGCGTAGAGGGGGGCATTATGAGAAGTTTTTTCGTCCCATGATCCATGATAATCGTAGCACATAAGATGTATTTGGTCCAGTAATTTCGCCAATTGTTTGACTTCATAGCCTTCTTCTGCTGTAGATTTGGCAGGTCCAAGGGCAGCTGTAAGAATCAAACCGTGCCTGTCAAAGGGCTCCCTTAATTCCTATCAATTAAAAATACACATGTGCATTATTAGTAGCGAAGATTTTAAAAATTAAATGTTTAAAAAAATAAACAATTCGATCCTACCTCCACCAGTTGTGTAAATGTCTGCTTATCTTCAGGTTTACCTCCTCGGCTGGCTGGAAACTCCCAATCTAAATCAAGCCCGTCAAATCCATGTTCCCTGATTTCATGCAATTCAAAGTAAAACATTTTAAATGTTTGTATCAACCGTATTATATGTAATTAAGATGACTAGAGCAATAGTTTACAGTTTCCTACTTGATCATTTTAAGTGCAGAGTCAATAAACTTCTTTCTGTACTTGGGATCGGAAGCCATCGTTGAATACTTTTCAGAACCCTCGTTCCATCCTCCAATGGCCAGCAAGATTTTCAAGTGGTGATTTTTCTGTTTTAAATCAACGAACTTCTTGTACCAGTCTACAAAAACAAATTCAGAATTAAAATTATAATTTTCTCCAAATTTTTAAACAATGTCATGAACCTCTAATTTATAATTTTCATACCACGTCCACCACCCTTCTCCTGGACAAATAAATCGAGCCAAGGATCCAAGGGCTTCATTTCGAATGTTGTATTATCCAATCCAGCAAAGCTGTAAATGATATGAGTACACAACTTGGGATCTATGTTGGTAATGTCATATTTTCCATCCAGCTTCCTGTAAGCAGCCCATGTTCCAACATAGCAAACCACTACTTTTTCATGAGAAAGCACAGCTTTAAAAAATAAAAAATAAAAACGATTTACATAAATTTTTAAGGAAATTTTACAAAAAAAAAATACACGAATAACTATACACACATCAAACATTTAATAATTAACTTACTGGCTTGATCCTCATCTCCAGAAAACTGTAACGACACATCAGTTGGAATTATTGACGGGTCATACGATAAACTTAAAGTGTACAACGTTGTAAGCACAAGTATCAAATTCCAGGTCTGACCTTCCGAAAATTGCAATCTTAGCACCATTATGGCAAAAAACTAATTATATGACAAGATCACTCTTCAATAAACTGGAGGACCCATAAAAACTGGGTGGCTTATGAAAATTATTATACGTTTCAAATCCCCGTGTAAATGTTTATCGGTTGCAGTTTCACTCTGAAGTCTGGAGTAGCATCAACTTCATTCCCATTTAGCCCACATCATGCTGGAAAATACCAACTAAAATGTTAAAAATAAAGGCCAAATACTTGGAATCCTTCGCAGGTTCTTACTCATTGTCAGTACACGAAAACTAGTCAATGAAAAACTTTCATTTCTTATTGCTCACACGATATCCCACACAGCATATCATTCTCATGTAAAAAATACATTGTATTTTGTGATGTTTTGTAAAAGGTGCTCGTGTGGTGGTAATGGAACAAGTACTCTCATTATGTTAAACCATAAAAGACTAACTATCTCTAAGTTTTGTTACCATTTAAGTGTACGTGCATTCATAAGTATAGAAAATACATGATTGTTGCTCATGCAAAAAAAAATTATGCATGCCTTCTTTGTAGGACTTCACATAATAAGGCACTACATTTAGTGCACCTGCATTAAAAATGAAGCATTAGCATAGCAATGTTCACAGGTACTCTCCTAATTCCACCCAAATTGTATCTTCTTTGTGTATACATTGTTGTTTGAAAGGCACCTCAAGGTCGTCCAAGTGAAAGCATTAGAGGGTTGCGTTGTGCTGTGATTCTGTGATTATTCAGCGAGCTAGTTGTATTGCGAGTTAAAAGTATTGAAAGAGTAGCCCTTTCCATGTTTCTTTTATAATGTAAAAAGAATAATGCATTTTATAAAAGTTTCATATCTTTGTAAAAACTTTTAGAACCCACACACAACTACCCCCAAGCTAAAGTTATTTTAGGACCAAACAAAACAGCATAAGAAGACTGAAGACGCAGTACCTATAATGGTATCACAACTTATGAGAGGATCGTATTGTGATTGTGATTGTCTTTGCTTACCTTCAATCTATGTAAAGACACAGTTTTTATTTTTATGCTACGTTTTACATATCATATCAATGTTTTTGACAGGGGATGCATGTGACAAAATCCACCTGTCCTTCATTATATTTTAAGCGTACTAAGAATTTGGTCCATGATTTCACGCAGCAAGGCTGCATCACGATTCACGAACAAGTAGTACTGAATAACCATATAACAGGCACTATAAAATGTTTGGAGTTTTTACATCGTTAACTGGAAAATTACATACATACATTTATAAAAAACAATGCAAAATGAATACAATGAGTTATGTTTGAATTGAAGTTTTCGGTTTAAACTTATCCAGCATAAAAAACAAATCAATTTATTGAAAGCTTTGTAAGGAGTGGCTCATATTTTGTTTGCTCAAATCAATCGAAATATATTTGAATGTTGTAGCATCCCTATTTGTTATGCATTTTACATTGACTAAAATATTCTCCAAAATATGCTCATAAATTCTTGGAAGCAGTTTATGGAAATACTTCAACGCTCAAGGATCAGTCAATTGACCAGTTATCAGTAGAATCCAAAATCTTTGATGCATCTGCATATATTAGTACAGCTAAATATATAGAACGTGATGGTAAAAAAATTCAATTCACAGAATTTTTTTATATTTCATGTATCTAGCAAATTCTTATGCATTGTACTGCCAACCATTATCATGATGTGTCGTCATTGTACTGAATTCATACCTTTCTGTGTCTGCGACAAAGTTGAACTGAATGTGCGCAAACAAGTGACTCATATTTTGTCATAGGGCGTAGGCCAAACAATTGTATACAATATACCTGAGTAGCTATTATGCGTCAGCATTTGCAATTAAATATTAAATGTGTATACTATGCATATACAATATTGTATGGTCATGCAATCAGCCAGAACAATGTTTAACTGAAGCCGTCAGCCAATCCTTAAATGCCCCAAAAAATCATTTGTATGGTTTAAAATGTTAATGATATATGACAAAAGTTACTATGCATTGCACATAAGACTTGGTTGACACACTTCTAGTTTGGTGATGGATGATGATAATGAAAATGTTTAATTTTTCTTTGTAATTACTTGGTTTCTGAGAGAAAAGTTTCATGAAAATAAAATACGTTTCACATTGTCATGGATTGGATTGCCTTGTCATATCAAGTTCAGTGTTTCATAAATTGTCCATGTCTATGTGCACCCATAGCCTGCCAAGAAATAGACCGACACAAACTCTGTCCGGGCCTAAAAGTTTGCATCAAAGTGTGCATAGGGGATTCCTGTAAGCTATCTTTTTACTTACTTGATTTGATTATTAAAAAAGTTGACTATGAAAGAGAAAAAACCTCCACGAATATCTCA
>JAQIWN010004151.1:0-11705 GCA_034699025.1 Entomobrya cf. arborea Gr-Col-00668
CTGCTTTTCCACGATCTTCTTCCATAGACACGAGAGATCAACAGGATAATTTCTGTGGAACTTCCGGTTTCCTTACGAAATTTGTTTTCGAATGTAACACCAAATGACAAGTAAATGAAATTTATGTTTATGCATGCATGAAATCTTTGTATGGAAGTTTGGATGAAATTAAAGATGAAATGAATTTGAACAAACAAAAGTAATTTCGACAAAATTTTCAACATTTGTATAGAATTTATTGACTCAAATAAATCAACCGCTTACAAAAATGTTTCATAGTAAATTGTAATAATCATTTATATATAGATATGTTATAGTATGTAGTAAAGTAGCTTTTTACTACCTCTAATAATAAAATGTATAATTACTTAACTTAGTTATATATATTTACGTAAATATATTAGAATTTTACCATAAGCGATCACCTCTTATCATTCATCCTTTAATTTTTTTTCATGTAAATCTTATATATCGAATAATACAGGATAAATGTATATAGTGTAGTGTAATATATACCGCAATAAAATATATAGTAATAGCATTTCGTAGTATTTTATATAGCACATTTTTTTTATTTTCGATATAAGACAGCACAACATCACACAAAAGACGACAACGCCATTTTTTCTATCCCAAAAATACCATTTTGTAATTTCACAATGATGACAGTGAAGAAAAAATGATAGCTAAAAATTATATTTAATTGTGATGACCTCTCGTACATGCGCACATAATTATTTTCCACCAATTAATTCCAATCATAACTATTTTAACATTCAAAATTGACATTGTTTTACTTCATAAACCTGTATTACAAAAAAGTAGTTCCGAATTAAGTGATTAAATAGATGATGATGATGAAGCAGTTCATATGCAATTTGCTAGTAACAAAACAGCTAGCTATAACAATTGGAGCTTAAATTTTTATGTAAATATAGTCAATAAATTGATTTGTGTGTATGGATTTTGGAATATAAATGTGTAATATTGATGTATGTTAGAATATAAAACAATTTATTTACACAGCTTACACATAAAAATCGAGAGAAAAAATACTCACCCAACATTAGCGCTAGTGGGTACACTGGTAGACTATATATATTTTTAGATGTTGACAAAACTTATGTTTTAAAAGTACTTTTCACTGATTTTTTTTGTTGCTTTCAGTAAAAAATGTTTTATAATACGTTCTACAAATTAATAGCGAGCACGCGTCTGTCTACGGATATTCCGTTCATACATCAAAGATGTTATGATTTTTTTTACTAAATGCTAACTTAACCAACATTGTACAGTTGACAGATAGAAATAACAATTAATTGCAAACAAAGCATCGTAATCGTAATTTATATAACTATAACCATACGCCGACGATAACTTAACAAGCTTAATGTGTATAATCTTAATTTTATTTTAATGAGAATAAAGAAGCGTGTGTAAATATGGTTGGTTTAAAAAATCTAAAACTATCCCAAACATATCTTTTATACTGTAACGCACAACAATTAATATTATACTTTTGAATATAATGTAATTTTGTGCAAATGTTCACATTTTAAGTACATACATCTGTAACAAAACTTATTGAGCTATATTTCTTTCAAGTATGTTTTGCTTAAATTGACATTCAGAAGTTTTTTTTAGCGTTTAGGTTTACTTCGACTATATATTATGCACGGGGATTAATAAGAATAGAGTGTTAATCTACTTTAACTACGTTATGTATAAAAAAATCTGTACAAGTTATAACTTACAAAATATTATGATTTTATAATACAAAAACCTCATCAAATTCTGTGCGCTCCTTCTAATCGTTTTTTACTTAATTTAAACTTTTGTAGGTTTTGAAATCTTTTTTTTTTATATGTACAAAACTTTCATGACTTAGAAGGGTTTGATACTTTTATGTTTTTATAATAATTTCACAATTTTCAAACAAACAAACAAAACAACATTCAAAAAATCTCTTGAGATTTTAAAGAAAGATGGATAACATTCGGTGTAATTAAACCTTTCAACCAATTATAACAGAACTCATTCATATTTAATTTAAAGACGCATCGCCAAACATACTACTTTATAACTGGAAAATTAATATGAAAAGTTTTATAGGTTTGCATAAAATAGCTTTGCAAAAATTATATGGAGTCCAACAATAAATTGGATTGTTTAAAACTGTTTTAAAATCTATTCCCTGAATAATGGAGTAAAAAACACAAAGCTGCTTTATGACTTGGATAGAAACAATGGAAAAATATATACTCCCAGCACAGTGAGCACACAAAAAATATGCACAACAATGGATTTTACTAAAGGGTCGGGCCATCGTTTTTTATTGCAAAGCACCTTTCTATGTATTTTTAAAAGTAAATTCATCCTTTAAGTTGAATTGACTTTAAAAAATGCTGGATCATCTTCAGCTCCTTTACCCTTTGATTCCAAAAATTCCAAAGTTTGCTACGTAAAGTGTATCATATCGTGTGAAAAGGGTGGACATTGGGCAACTTCACTGTTTTCTGTGTTCACTGGAATGAAGCCTTTTAAAATTACTCCTGCTGCTTGAAGTTCTTTGAAAAAAGGGGAGGTTGTCGATGAAACTCTCACACTCAATCTCACAAGCCTTGTGGGTTTTTTGGATTTAAAAGAGTATACTACACACACCTTATTGAATATTCTGTCGATATCTGTAAAAAATGGGATAGAAAAGGGGAAAATCTTTAATTTTTGTGTGAATATATAAAAGCTAAAGATGATAATAAAATTAAACTAAAAAAACAAAATTTAAACCGGATTCGTCACGAATAATATGTAATGCAAAATGAAAACATGAAAATGCTTCATTTAGATATATTTTTTACACAAATATTTGGCAACCAAATTCACAACAAGCACCCAAACATCCTGCCATTTTTTAAGCAAAAAGTGAATATAAGACCCTAACAATGGAACCATTCTTACTGAACTACTGGGTTTGTGCATTTATGCGACTATTATCATAAGTACTCTGATGATAAATCAACTAACAAAATCTAAATATAATTTAATTTAAAATATGAAATAATAATACTCATTCCATTCGCTCGCTCGTATGTAATCAAATTCTTACATGCTACTATTTTGTATGTAAAAGTTGTACGTATGAAGATTTTAAACTTGTAACCTTTAATTAGTATACCAGCTATTTATTTATGTACCTACATTAATTATTCTAAAAATATAATATATGCTACTATTTTACAAACACTCACTCTTTAAAGAGAAATACCGAATTCCATTAGATGAAATTTCAAGTTAAAGTTTCTCCGAAAAGGTGGCTAAATGCATTTTGTCTGAACTCCATAAACACGATTTATAGAGAGAAGTTTCCTTACGATTATATTATATGTACCTTATTCTAAATTATAATGCTAACTACTCTATATAAAATGGACTATTTAACTTAGAAATTACCAAGCGTTTCTGCTCTTTAACTAGAATTAATTTTTAACAATCCAGTCAGACCAAATATAAAACTGGCATAATATGGATAAGGTTTTTGTGTTAGGAAATAATATTTACATACATCTCCTCTGGATTTATATGGATGCATATTTTTAGTCTAATGTCATGACATGACCATAAAATAAACATGCTATCTTGTATTAAAATTGTAAGAAAAAAGTCATCACATTAAACATTCCACACGCCCATATTTCTTTCGTTGTACTATAGATTAAATGCGAAAAAAGGTAGGTATTATTGTATATGCAAGCAATCTAAAAATACAACAGCAATTTAACAACGAGAATAATATACCAACTTAAAAATAAATTGTTATTTGTGAAATTGTTCCTGATGCATGGAATTATGCGCCGAGAACAACAAGTCATTTATAAAAATGTAGAGTTAAAATTGTCTATTTGGAGGTTCAACGCTCAGTTTTTTCCCTGAAGTTTTGCAGGCGCATTTATTCTGTAAATGCGAAAAGTAAATATATAGTGGACTCTGGACTAAAGGTCTTGCCAAAAAATTAAATGTTTAACTATTTTTTTTAAACATTACTTTTTACTGATACATTGCAAATTAAGCTGTAATTGTAAATTTTCCATTGAACATTTAGATTAACAGTTGTACCACTCAGACAAATTTTCAAAGGTAATTTTAAAATTTTATAATAAAAAGTTCATGGCTTGATAATACGCAGTCGTGCAGCATTCTCTCAACTCTCAACCCAGTAGCAAAAAAAATACTAAGACCATAACCACCACCAATGAAGCATTAATAAAGAAACTGAAGATTAAGTGATAACAAACAATAATTAATAAATCTTCAATGAAGAATTACTATCTCTGCCTCAAGATTAGATTTATACTTGCTACCTTAAACGCCTATAGACCTGCTAGGAGGTATATTGTATATACATATCTACATACCTATAGACTAACCATCATTTATATGATCTCATCAATAATCAGGTATGCATGGATAAGCATAAGGATACCCCTTCATCATGTGCTGATATTATAAAACAATAAGACTTACATTTTTTTTGTCAAAAAAGAACCTATTGTTATGCATTGTACATTTTACAAAATAATAGAATATGTCCATCAACATCTAAAGGACTACTAAAATAATCGATGATAATTGATATTGAAACTGAACAATGTAACTTAACTTTATGTATGGTTAAGCTATAAATTGTTGTATTGTTAATACTAAATGCTTGATAATTTGTAGAGAACCCCTCGCCATCGCTCTCATCATAAATCAAGGTAAATTGGACAATGTGTGCCTTCCCCCTATTAACTATCCTAACAACTCGCATCACACCGCAAAAAAAAAATGACACGGACACGACACGAGGTATTATATCGTGAAAAAATATAGCCAGCATACATACAAGTTACTTTTATTGATAAAAACTTGGATGTGCCATTTTTTCCTTAACAAATTCACATATTCTTCTTATGGAAAAAATGTAAATTGAAAAGATACTACATGGTTGGTTGAGTGAGCCCATATCTGTAAATTATATTAAGCATTGTTTTTTATTCTTATTTTTACAGGTACAAAAAAATGAGCCTGATTGCTAGCTTTATGATGAGCATGAATATTCACTGTGTATTACTTTACTATACTGACTGATATGATCTAAAAGATGACAGAACAGGAACAAGATGGGAAAGATTGAAAACAACATTATCATCTTTACATCTCATCTTCATCAGAACATTTTTATTGATGGTTTGGTAATGTAATTGGATAAAGATTACAATTTGAGATGATTTCATTTATCAAGTGATCTATGCATGCAAATTAACTTTGCAGTTGATATGATGATGACGATGATGCATGATGGTTTGCCCAGAGAAATGTTTCAAGATACAATACCATCTCATATTTGTGATTTATCCACAATTCTCTTTAAAACGCAATGTCATGACCTACTTGACCTTATTCAATTTTCTTTGGACACGGAACAATTTTCGTATTAAATGTTCTTGCTTTTCCAGTTTATACCTTATGATCTCTTATGTGAGCAAAGTCATTTATGGTGTGTGGTGTGGTGTGACTCGTACCACAATCCGATCTGATCATGTGAATAAAAGCATTGTATTCTTAATACCAATACTACCATTATTTATCATCAACCAAGCTTATCATACAAGATAACTTGTCAATTGATTTCAAGTTTACGATGATGACGATGCTACTTGAAAAATTGATGATCAGGGATAAAATTAGCTTTTCTGTGATCAACAGCACAGCATGTACAAAAAAAATGTGTGCTATGTTCATATTATTCTTTTACTTTGAGCCTGACTTGCTTGAAATGAAATTACGACAAAAAATCTTGTAAAAAGTGTTGTTGTTGTTGATGTTGACGATGGCGATGATTTTGATCATGATCGCAAGAGTCAAGTGTACTTTTACAAGACAAGTTACGCTGTTTATTGTGTGTTGGGAGATTTTAGCAATAAAAAAACGACGCAAATTGCACGCGACAACATAATTGAATGACTTTGTGAATAAGACTTCCATTGTATTTAGTCTTTCTGCCGTAGACATAATACTTTTTTGTAATAATCAGCATCTTAAGTATTTGCTGCGAAATAAAATGACGGTTGTGGTGGATGGTGGTTTAATAGTTGGCTACTTTGCAAAAGGGAACACCCAAAACCTTTTTCATCGTCATTTGGCGTGTTCTGTGTTATTAGATGGTACCTACTTAACTGACTTCACTTCTTGGACATTAGCAATACAACATGTAACAAGCAGAGCTAATATCGTGCACAGCAGCACAACATACAAACTCACCAAACACTTTTTAACTTCCTGGACAGCTAAACTAAAAATTATTCTTTCGTTTTGGCTACATCTATGCAATTTTTTAAGGTTTTATACACGGTTGATATGAAAATGACCCATGAAGTGAAGTGCCAATAAATTTTAGATTAAATCGTTTCACATTTCACACACAAATACGGTCTCAGAAAATACAGTAAAGTACGTCGGTCAGTATATAGGATTTGCTGTTAAAACACGTACGTCGTAGGGATTACATGTCACGTAGTAATAAAATCAAATTAATTAACCCAGAACTTCCATAACCTCATATCGTAATGTATAAAGTTCCGTCAGTCCGTCCACGTATGTATAAGCATTCATGCAATTTTATTCTAACGGTCCTTTCGAAAAACATTTTTAAGCGCTGAAGGTTCATAACGGTTTAGCACGTAAAGTTGGACTTTGTATCAAATAATATTATGTTTATGCAAATATGTATGTACATTTTGTACATGGAACATTCATGAGAGTAACCCTATTTACAAAGTTGTTCTGGTAAGTGAAAGGCTAGTGGGAAAAATTATAAAAATTGAATTACTACTTAAATTTTTTCTCGAAAATTTTGAAGAAAAAATAGTAAATGTAATTTTAAGTACATTGATATAAGTTGTTTCTCATGTCTGGGTGTGAAAATGCACATGGCACGCAATGCCTATTACACAAAAGTCAAAACTGCAGGGGCATAACATTTGGTATGATTTGTATGATTATGCCTGGAGCTCTGGAGTCAAAACAAGTTTGCAAGTTAGCACGTGAGCAAAATTCGCTCAACGTTTTTTTTTCTTTCAAATGTAGTCAGCCTGCTGATGAAATAGATCAATCAACCTGAGTGGAAAAAATTGAGGCAAGAACGATTGACGATAAAAGATTATGAATGTTCACTAAACAAGATCTAATAAGTACACATGTTATGGATGGGCTGACACTTGGCTAGTTTTTGCAAAGTCTCCTCTGCTGCTGGTCCTCAAACATAAAAATGCTTTAAAAAATGTGTAATCTTTAGGCAATTTCTTTTGGGTGGAGAAAGAGAGTTCTGGTACCGCAAATGCTAAAAGCAAGCAGCTCCACGACAGATGATTGACTTTCTTTTTTTCGAGTGTTTCTTTCAAAATGCAGGTTATTCTAGTATTTTACCCTTCTAATCAAATCAGTTTATTGACATAGTGGCTAATGTTTCTGTGGAAGCTACTTTACCAACTGCTGTTGCAGTTTTTATACATAATTGCGAGTGTGTACCGTGTACCCCTATCATGCATGCATGTTCCATGGTTTTCGTCCTAATCTTCTTACCACATCTTATGTGCCCATTTTCGCTAGTGAGTGAGCTAAACATAAAAAGAGGAACAAATACGATGACTTAAGTTGAAAAGAGCTTCAAGGTGACCCAAATGTCAACGACTTGCAATTCAATATTGTGTACAGTGTGTTCACACAAGAAAATGGTCAACTTTAACTTGGTGTAAAAATGTGTCTTGTGTTTGTGATGAGGACGATGATGATGAGTGAATTAGTAGCTATTCATTATCCTATTCATTTTATTCCCCTCTCTGTGGTTTGTACATGACTATGTTAAAGTTTTAATAAGAGGAGTCCAATGAGTCCATTCAGTAATCTGGGTATACTGTGTTTTGCGTTGCATCTAAATTTATACTTTTCATAACTTTAGTTTATAATCTTCCATTCTAGCTAACATGCATATAGTCAAGTCACTAAGTTTTAATTTCTACGACTGGATATAATGGTAAAGACGACATCATCATCAAAGTTAAAATGGGAATATGATTGTTGTCTTGTTTGAAGAGATGATGATGCCGTTTGTGATGCTACAAAGAGATATGCGGCAAGTGAGATGAAACATTGGCTAATTGAAATTATGAGTAACATTTTACCAAGAATCTAAGGTAAATTTTCCCTCTGCCCATTCTAATTTAAAGAAGCCATAATCTGTCAGTGAAACAACTTATTTCACACAACTTTCCCATCAAAAGGTTAACAATCAAAATACATTACATACCCAAACAAGCAAAAAGCAAGTAAACACATTCATGAATTTCATTCATTCCCATGAGTCCATATTATACTGTATTTCCACATACTTACAATTTTATGCGTCACTTTATAGGTTTCAAAGGAATCACTCAACTTCAAATACTTATTAACCAAATTGCTTTTACCACAAACATCAATAAAAACAGCTAGACGTACAAGGTCGAGCCAAGCAGATCAGAACAGTACAACCATTTGATAAATTATTTTTGAGGATTCACTATAATCCTTTCATGCATTTCTAAAATATTTCCAAGAAAGTGAAAGAATTGCGTTATCCCAGAAGGGTTAAAAAAGTGAAATATTAATTTTGTATGATTTGTTGAGTCTTTTGAAAGTAAAAGCGCATTTTATTGGATAGGATATTGACACATAAAAAGTTTAAAAGAGACTGGCATATAATTACCTATGTACATATCTAAAAAGTCAATCCAAGGTAAAAGTGAGCTATATCCATATTAATATGTAGGTAGCTCTGGATTTGTTTGGAATTTGAGTCTATATATCAGGCAGGCTATATAACTAATAGCTCAATAGCTGGTTTGGTTATATATGACCGAAAGTATGTGTATTACATTATGCATATTATTGAATTAAGCAACGCAACGCTAAATGCCAAAATGACTGACAATTTGAGTGAGTGGTATTTACTTGTACTTGAAATGCCCGTGAAGAAGGTAAAAATACAGAAAAAAAAGTTTTTTCCACTTTGCTATTGCTATATACCATATTTTTACAGTTCTCCGAGGTTCATGTCCTCCTCTCTTTAAACACATTGCTCTTTACATTGTACTTGTACAAAACACACTATCATCATCATATATATCCTCGAAAAATAAAGTCAATAACCATCCATCCATCTACCACCACGTCATTTTGATAGCTCACTTGTTATTATTGAGAAAAAAATTTAAGCATTTGAAAAACTATTTTGTTTTGTTTGTTTCCTTCTGTCATGCTTGCTGTTATACTGTGTGAGCATTGAGCATATGAAGTACGCATTTATATATGAGCTGAGTAAATAATAGAAAACTTATGGAACCTCTTGTAAAAGCTAAAGTAGATGTTTTGTCGTTGTCGTGGATTGGATTGGATGGGATAAATAGGTACATATTAATAGCATTACAAAACGTAGAATCACCTTTTATTTCATCCAGTTTAGTCAATAGTCAATTCCCTCATGTCCAAAATCATAATTTCCTTTTCCTACCTTTTTCAATTTACACCAATTATTTGTCATGCTCGTATAGGTACGCTAGAAAAGAGACGAACAAATTCTATAAAACTCACGTGTTCTTCCTTTACTTTTCAAAGATTTTATGGAAAACTGCTGTGCACAAGCAGAATGTTTTTTTTTGCTTTGATGTGCACTTTTAAAAGACAGGATACTAAAAAAACCTTGCGTCAAGACTTGCGACCTATATTTCAAGCTTCCAGTCACACAGTCATCATTTTTATGAGTTTTTTTTTCTATTTTAAAAGAGTATGGAAAAAGATGAAGTTTTCTTCTGCATAACCTACTTTTACAAAATATATACCTACATGATGCATACACAGTTACTACGTAGTACGAACACCCTTTGCATGTTACTGTTCACAAATCAAATCAGTCAGCTTTCTTCACGCAACCTTTTTATGTTTCTCTTTTGAAAAGATTAGTTGCACAACATGAAATTCTATTCTGCGAAAAACCGTTGGAGATGGAATTGAAATTAGGGTTTTCTGTTATTCTGTAGTAATTGCTTCTTATGCTTATTTAACTGTATATCATTGTCTGACTGAATAGTTATACCTAAACGGGAAATGATGATTGAATATTATGGACAAAATTGAAGGGAAATGAAAATTTTGTTTCGTGAGGAAGAGCAAATTTGAGAACTTTCCTTGAAAGTGCATTGTACGAACTCCTAACATAACAAGTAAACGTACTGTACTGCACTCTACATCAAAGCAGGTAAACAGAATACGCAATAAAAGCAAATGACCTTTTCAATGAAAAAAAACTGACTGAACTGCTGAAGTGGTTGGAAATATACTTTCAGAGAGAGACCCAGGCAAAAAATGATACTGTCTCATTATTGATGTAATGTAAGTTGTTTTAAACGTCATCAAAAATGTTGTACGTGGTATAATAATGATTATTATTTTTTAACCAGATTATTGTGAAACGTTTGACTGATAAAAAAAGTATATGCAATGCAAGTAAAGTATGTACGTATAATATTTTACTGTAAGGTAATTTTTAATTTGTGGGGCCACGGAGGAATTTATTGAAGAAAAAGTGAATTCATCATAGATGCCATGCCATGGATAGATAGATGGATAATCATGGATATATTATGTATCTCTATTTCATGTGCTTCATATCGTATCATGTAAAGTTGGTTATGACTGTGGAGTATTTTTTTTACAGAACTTAAAATGAATGGCAAATATCCTTCATAAATATAACACTCGTATAATAATAATCTGCAACAGCAGTTTACTAAGGGCGGACGATGAACTCAAAATATACTCAACAAGCTCAAGTACATGGATTCTCTAGAGGACGGCGGATGTCTGATGATTGTGTTGTTTGTTGATGATGATTCAATGATAAAAATGAAATAGCATGAAAAAGTGAATAATGGTCAGGCATATAAATATGAACTAATATGATTTTTAAAAGGTGCACTCAAATGCACAATCATGCGCATCACTTGAATAAATAAGTCATTTCTCGAAAACATAGTTTGCAAAAAGAAAAAAAATGTTTGCAATATCTGTGCCATGTAATGTGCGATAGGTCCAGATTACATTTATAATTTTGCAAAACTGCATGAATAAATACATTTTTTAAGGAGAATTTATCATGAAAAGGTTTAAGTTTAAGTTTTCAGAAGGATGGCAAGATAAAAAGACATTTTTTCAGGAAGAATCCAAATTGTTAGAAATGTATGCCTAAATACCAGTCGTATCTGGTTTATATCGCATTTTATATGCAGTGTTTTTGCATTTTACCTCAATTTTTCTTTAAAATATAAGATATCCCTGTGATCTGTGAAGTACTTTTAATCATCATGATAATCATGAACAGTATATTTTAAGTACTAAAAAACTGTTATTGTAAAATGATAATCATTTTATTCAGCTTCAGTTCTAGTTACAAAACTGATATTAGAAAGACCAAAGTTATTCCCGATGATACTCTGTTTTGTATACATTTATCCCTTTCAAAAATTTGCAAGACGAATGGAATGAGAAATGAAAAAACATGGATATTTTTTATGATGTAATGTGGGTACATATTATAACGTTGTGATTTATATGATATAATTAGTATTTTATGT
>JAQIWN010004152.1:0-11702 GCA_034699025.1 Entomobrya cf. arborea Gr-Col-00668
AAACTCCACATAAGTTTTACTTCAGTCATTGTCCAATCATCTAATCTGGCAGCCTTATATACACTGTATGTACTAGGATAAATTTTACTCGTGTAGTTATAAAAAAATAAATACGTTGGTGCCCCATTATTTGCATGATATTTAGCCGACTTATGCATGGGGTTAAAGAACCCTGCATCTGAAATGAGTGTGGTCAAATTTCTTCTGAAACCTTCTTCATCATCTACAAATTTGGCATCCTCAAAATACTGTTTTCTTATTTTCTGAGCAAGCTCTGGAGAAATGGGTGCCTCCAAAACCAACAAATTTTTGGCCAGGTCATTCCAATTTTCATCCAATTTCGGTATTAATTCTGGCATTGCATCAAATCTTCCAGTACGAATTCCCCCCTCTGCAGCATTAACTCCAAACATTACAGGAATCTTTGGAAATTTTCCGGATTTTAAAATATCTACAGGATTTTCTTTTAAAAATTCTCCGTCCACTGATGGCTGGAAAAAGTCGTTGTCGCCTAGTGGTTCCATTAAGACTTCTTGATATTCAAGTAAATCTTCCCATGCCATGTTTTTGTAGCAATCCCAAAGACTACTGCCATTGTTACTTTCCACTTCGCAACCCAGTCGCTTCGCATATCTCTCAGCTACTACTCTTGGCTCTTTGCAGAATGCCCATGATGCCGTTGTTGTTCCCGACTGCGCAAGCACTTTATGAATTAGACCATTTGACATTGGAGATAAAACGTGAAGATGCGTAGCCACTGCTCCAGCCGATTCCCCGAATAACATGACCTTGTTAGGGTCACCTCCAAAAATGGCAATGTTTCTTTGAATCCATTGTAATGCTAAAGTTTGGTCTTTCATTGCCATACCCCCTTTGGGGCCAACTTCCCCTTGCAGATTCAAGAAACCAAAAGGACCCAAGCGATAGTTTACAGAAACTAGAACAATTGCCTCGTTCATGAAATAATCCGGGTGATAAAAATGGCTGCCTCCAGAGATAAATCCTTTTGAATAATTTTAAATTTGCGTTAAGTAACTTTTTATTTAGGTTTTATGCTTTTATTTTTTTCTTTAACAAGAATATTTTACCTCCTCCATGTAAATAAACTAACACCGGTTTTAGCTTTCCATCAGTTCCATTACCATTTTCAACATTCACAAAAACGTTCAAAAACAAGCAATCCAGTTCCCCCGTAGGTCTCGAATTTAACAGCTTATCGAACTGTGCACAACTTGGTGGATAACTGGTCGCATCTCTCACATTGCTCCACGGCTTGACTGGAAGGGGTGGTTCAAACTTCCGCTTTCCCGTCGGTGGCATCGCATATGGGATGGAGAGGAATTGCCAAAATTCCTTTCCATCCCTCGAGTACTTAATATGACCTTGAATGGGCCCATCTTTGGTGGTTATCACTGGTGTCGACTTTGGTTGTGTTATCACATGCCACGTAAGGCCCCCAATTATCAGTACTATCACCAAAACAGCAAATAACTTAATAAAACATCGACATGTACACCTGCAAAATTTTGAATTGCTTCGCTTTAATTCTGAATAGTCCGCCATTTTTATAAAAATACGAGCAAATGAACTAAACTAATAAATAATTTACAATATGAGTACAAACTATGTATGCCACTTCACATTCAGCACAGTCAACGCAATTGCCCTTTCGCCAAAGGTATTATTGTTGTTGCGAAGTCACGGACTTCGCTGTGCTGATACCCCGGACCAATAATATAGGTATGTATCACATCTTGCGTAAATGTATTTCGCAGTATTTCAAATTTCAACTTACATAGAAAAACATGTAGCTTCTCACAAATAAGAACCAGTAATTTGTGACATGACATAGAAAAACTGGTTCTCTATACATACCTCCAAAATACGCGTCTCGGTTTACTAATTTATGCATACCAATACATTTACTGACTTACCTGCAATATGACGATAGAGATGAGCTGGATAAAAAACTTTGTAAAAAGGCTGCCAAAGCATTACGGGATGAACAATAGAAAGGAGTGAGCGGAGACTAGTATGTAATGCAATGATATACACGTGGGGTTGTTTATACGACTGACTTCGTGACGCTGGTCGCTGTGTAATCAAACTTATTAAAAAAGGTAAAGATGTAAATTTTTTGCATCTCTTTGCAGTTTGCGTGCTTACAAAGTAGTGGCGACGCTTTGTTGTTGTGGGAATCCAAGATAACAATGGAATGGAAGTAAGTTACTTGTATATAGGACAGAACAACATGTAAAAATTGATGAAAAAAACTATAAAGAATTACTTGTATTGATGATGGTCCATCCGAAGAAGCAAATAACAATTTAGGATATGATTGAAATAAAATTATGATTGTATGATATATTATTCTGAATTCGATTTTAATTGCATGGTTTAAACTAGTAATGCAAAAACAAATCATTATATTTCGCATGTTATACAAGTAGTTTCTTTGGTGTTTCCCATCAAAATAGCATAATAGTATTTGTAAATGTAGATGAAATGAACATGCTTTAGTCAATAATTATAACCCACAAAAATAAAATAAAAACTATAGGCGATTCAGTATATATAATCCTGCTTATTACTGTTGCCGTTACAAATTAACGTATTTTCTCTGATGCACAGTTAAGGTTCGTATACAGAAAAAGCAAAAAAATAAGTTGCATTGTTCGTGTTTTGCACAGCCAAGCTGTGTATTGTTACACAATGGTTTATTATGGTCGTACACAATACGCTTTAAAATTCCTTGCATGCTACACAAATGTATTTTCCTAAACAAAGTTCCTTCGTGTTCAACTAACATTTAAACAAAATCGTACGTAATCCCCAAAACCAAAGGACTCTGGAAACTGGTTTGACGTTTCGTTGATGTTATTGTCCATAGTAAATATGACAATGGTATTTCTGTTTTCTTGTGATCATTATACACACGTCAGTCTCGGGTGACCAATGACCACACGGTCCCATCAAACTACAGTGGTTTCCTGCAAACAAAAATTGGTTACGTACTCTGAATTTTGGTATTTTTGTATCAAATCATCATTTCTAGTTGACTATTGTACATGTACATGAGAAAGAACATGAAACGTTTGCAAAAATCTGCATAAAACAACTGCACGAATTTGTTGTTACGAAAAACTACAGTAGTAACCAAGAGTTATAAGTTAAACATAAAATGGCTTCTTGGTTGCAATATTTCTCCGTTTTTTTAAATGTAGTTCGACATCAGCAATTCTACATTTTTCATGCAACCTAAAACTTTCTTTGATGTCATGCTTAAATTTAATTGCTGTACTGTACTGTACATTGGGGTTTGTTTAAATGAATCAGGTCATGAGAAAATCCATTTCATCCATTCATTTCACATGAAATTTTATTTTAACAATAAAAATTGAACGAAGTGTCTATAAAATATGGAGAGCCGATCCTTTCCTATTGCCCATTATCACTCATCAATGTTATTGCCATACAAAATTCAATGACAAAAGGAAATAATAAAAATATGTCATTAAAAATTATGAGGGATAACAAAATTTTGTCGCTGAATTCGATGGTTATAATTGCAAAATATGCAAAAAAAAAATACTTATTAGGGTACAGTGATATTATACATTGTACATATGTAGCTTAGTTAAAACAAGGATAAATTGAAAGGTAAAAGTGGTAATTTGATATTAGAATATTAGTGATACCTACTTGGACACATTACTAAATTAAAACTAGTTCAAATATTAATTTCAGGACATACTGCTTCAATTCGTAATCTTAAAAATTATAATTCTATTTCATTGGTTAAAACTACGCATGAGGCAAACATTTATAATCTTTGGAGCATTCTTCCAATGGAATGCCAATTACGCTGACAAGAGTATTAGTACTGTCCACAAAATCGACCCTCATTTTGCCCATTCCCTGAACAATCACAGTATTACTATCCAATGTGTCAACATATTCCATACCTTCTGGAATGTACTTGGCTTTTAGCAACGACTTTCCAACTTTTACACCCCCTTCGTTACCACTAATTTTTAATTGAACAACAAAATCAACAGGGTAATTTTTCACGTATTTTACAGTGGAACTCAATTTATACTCCATACAAGGTGGAATTTCAACTTGATGACTAGCAATGAATTCCTTTTGGGTCTCGGCCACAAATTGATCAGTAAAATTCAATGATGAATTAGAAAGAGCAGTAATTAATGACTTCTTAAGAAATGAGGATGTCAAAAATGGAATGGTGGCTTGAGTTTCCAGTTCCACAAATCGATCCACGTTAATAACATCAATATTTTCAAAATACTTTGGGACTTCAATTACAATTCGTTCAGAGATTTGGCGATCAGCACTGTGGTCTTGAGTTATGGAGATGGAATCATTATTCTGGAAAGTTTTCAGGCTTTGTGGCATTAGATCAACTTGTTCATCAACCTGGCCTTCTAGATTTTCAGGATAGTTGTCATTGAGCTTGATTTTGAAGAGTGATGCTTCAATTCTTAAATAAAAATCATGATCGTTAGAAAACTGAGTTTGTGGTACAATGGATAACGAAGAGATAATTAATAAATTACTGATGAATACCTGACAACGTCATCCACAGGCTGGAATCTGAACAATGTATCCTCAAACCATTCATTTCCTTCGTTATATTTCACATCCCTGCTATTATCAATTTGGATGTACTGTCCATTCCGTAAGTACTTGTTTTCGCTCCAAGTGACAACCGCGTCAGGAATAGCTTTTGATCGTAATTGATAAAATTCCTCTCCAGTTTCAACATCCCGGTGCATTACTGGTTTCCATAGAAAATTATTGTCAGCGTATTTTGGATGATAATTTGGATTCAAAAGTGCGTAAAATTTATTATCACTTAATTTTAATTCTCTATTGTTGGTATTAAAACTTAAATACTCCCCAGGAATTCCTCTGTTCACTATCTCGTACCACTCGGGGAAAGCCAATGACTGTATAAACACCCATTGCGCGTCATATTCCCATTTGCCATCCTTGTCGTATTGGTGACCTGCCCCATTATCCGAATCTACATATCGGGCACCTGAAGAATGGCACTGGTTTGTCCAAGTGATTACCCCAGTACTTAAAAACCTTTTCAGTCTCAAGGTGTAAAACTTGTTAGTTTTTAGATTTGTGTTGGGGATAATGTTTTGCTGATCGGTTTTACTATTACAGACAATATTATGTCCTATTATATCAATAGAACTTCCCAAGCAAATTATGCTCAATAGCAACAAAATAAATACAGAAAACTTCATGGTTTATTTGATGAGCTTGTGATCAGGTGAATGTTAAATGGACATTAAAACTTATGTTTGAAAAAATGAAATGAATAAATTGATGATTATGATGACGGGGCTTGAAGATTTTTTAAAGGAAAAGCATACTTCTCCTGTAAGATCAATTAACTATAAACTCTGTTTCAAAGTACATGAATGAGGTTTATACGTAGAAAAGGTTATCATGTGTCATGTACATATGGAATACGGAGTATCGAGATTTGCAAGAAAAAAATTTTTTTTTAGATGCACGGGACTATACATTTCAACTTCTGAGTAAATATGGAATGAACTGATAGAATATCAATCCGACTACAGAGTACTTATCTCATAGATTTTTGAACCTATTTAACTTTATAATGTGTATTACCTCACTGTACTTGTAAATAGTGTTACGTATGCCAAAACGAGAATACCTAAAAGCCTTTGATATGAGCTTATGACATGATCACTTATACAGAAGTCTGCGCGCACGTAATTGGGTTTTCTTAGAAAAATCTCTTGCGATAATTATTTTGTAGATATATGATGAACGTCATACAATTTGAAATTCAGAGAAACAAAAAATGAGCAAGAAAGTCAGCGGAGGAGTAAAAGCTAAAGTTTACTTTGATACTATAAGTCGACATAAGCTTCTTAAATAGTAGTAGTTTATTAAAGTAACATTGTCAATTTGTTTACACAACATACGACATAATTATAGCGTACAAACATATTCGCGTGCGCTTTCTAGCGGAAACGTTTCAAATCACTCCTTTTTTTCCAAGTTACCGATTACAGCTTTCTCCTTAGGTATACTTGTGAACCAAACATTCTTGGTATTGTCTTTTGTTTTTTCTGTTTATTTGCTGCTTGTCGTTCATAATAATTAATTATTTTGAAATTTTAATACTTTTATCTTTTTATGACTGTTCTCTGCGAATAGAGCTTTTTAATATTCGAGCTAGAATTCATAATACTTTCAAGAAAATATAAATGCCTATCGATCAGTATGTTGAAATACTAAATTACATATATTTATTCCTTTAGCTTCTTTCTTCCGTTTCCAACTTTTCATAAAGGACAAGTGATACGCAGTATGCAGTCTATAAAGCAATCTCTCAATTATACGTATTCCGATTTCCGAAGATAACGTAGAAAAGCTCTTGTGTAACTTTAGTATGATAATATGTAATAAAAAATGGTGTTGTCAAAAACATTCCTTCGCCAAAAATTATTTAAACTGAA
Organism: Entomobrya cf. arborea Gr-Col-00668; assembly: GCA_034699025.1. Lineage (NCBI taxonomy): Eukaryota > Metazoa > Arthropoda > Collembola > Entomobryomorpha > Entomobryidae > Entomobrya > Entomobrya cf. arborea Gr-Col-00668. Next base: position 6,528 of record JAQIWN010004152.1, read on the forward strand.
AAGTAGAAATCGAGGAAGCACAAGAAGCAGTGCAATGACATGCAATTGAGGAGGATTTTATTGAGAATTTTGGGACATTTATTTTGACTTTTACTTACGAGTTACAATTTACAAGATCAAATGACTCGAATTTCTTTTAAAATTAGATATTCAATAGTTTAGAGTTACATTATGATATAAAACATAAAAAAACATCCGTACCCATAATCATGACTCCGATATTTTATGAATATTTTTTACAATGAACTGTATACCAATTTTCTTAACACAATGTTCATATTTTGAAAATTTCTGATTTCTTACATACATACATATACGCGTGCTCATTGACTCACAGGTTAAAGCATTATAAAATGATTTTTAGTTACCATCCGTTACGTTTTCACTTCATCCAATCCTGACACTGAAACACGAACACAATACAATAATTGAATAAAGGTTGCACGTGTTTTTAAAATCCCTACGCTATTATTCAATCCGTTCATAAACTATATTTTCGTATTTTCTTCCTCTCTCTCTAATTTGTTGTAAGATTTTTGCCTTTAAGTTTCACATTTCTCCAGCAGTCATTCGGTAGATTCAGTTTCATATAACATCCAAAAATAGGTACGTAGATGACAACTACAGCAACTGTCTAGCGGATGCTTTCTTTAAACCAGTTTGGACTCCTTGAGAACAGACAAAGACAAACAGACTGCAGTTCTAGAAATGTCGTCGTGCCATCCTGTTAAGTCCTTCCAGTAACAGACACAATAGGACATTATATGTATGTTTTAGGTACTTTTGTTTGCCCATTAAATTTTGATAACTTTTTCCAGTTTATATAATTGTAACTACATGTGAATCATACAGTTGACTTTGACTTGCGTTTTCAGCCAAATGGGCAAAAGTCAAAGGTACGGAATACCTTAAATAGGTAATACCTTGTTATAAATTTAGCCACGTAATGGTTTGCGCCCCGAAAATATTTATGCATTCAATGATTCGTGAAGCATATGTACTCCAGCTTGGTTCAGTATGTTTTTAAAGGTCATTTTCACTCGTTCAATTTTCCTTTATTTGATGAGCTGTATAAACGGAATTCTGAAAAGAAAAAAAAAGAGAACAAATGAACATGACCATCAAGTAGTTCTGTTATGATGTATTCAATGAACAGTTCCACTTCCCAGTCGAGAACTGTTCTATTATTTCGTATTGGAAACTCCACAGAAGGAACGTGTGTGTATAGTATGCATTATACCTCTATATTACTTAATACACATTCCAAGTAATTTCCGGTAGAAATCCTTAATTACTCAAAGAAACGCTGCGCTAGTAAAATTGCTATAAATAATAAGCGAAATCTCCTAAAACAAGAATACTATAGTGTGTAGGTATTCTTTGTTAGGTAGGAAGTACATTTCACGTAAAGCATTACGATAACTCGGTTAGCAAGTTTAGCCAAAGACAAAATACATTTTGATAGCTGGATACAAAGACAAACTACATAAAATGCAATTTAAAATCATAAATTTGTTTCAGATTAAAATTCAATCAGTATTAAAACCAATTAGCTTTTACAGGAAGCCGATCAAAGTAATTGAAAACTTTGTAGTGGCTAACTGCGAACTGTCGCGGTAAAGTAATTAAAATTACAAATAACTTTGGCTACAACCAAAAGCTTACTAATTTATGAACATAGTTTATGTGATGCACGAAAAGGGAATGAATTCATCCCAGTAACAATTACTTCTTCCATTAAAATTGTTGGCTTAAATCGATGCATGCATTTGAAACTAAAACCCTCGTGAACAAAATCGATTTATGGTGCATTACAAGCATTATCTGTAATTCAAAGTACTATGCTGTATGTGTTTAATGTTCTCTTTGTTTCTGAATGAATTCTGTAAACTACTCTCGTCTGTTTCATACAAAATCTTTTAAATGATATTTTAAAAGGTTTTTTAGGATTTGCAAAATGCTTTTATACTTCAACCTTAGAAATTACAAAACACACTTTTTATACCGTACTACTGAGATTTTACACCAAAATGTAGAAAAGGTATTTCCAATGTTTTCCTCACTTGCTATTTTGTCATGATTTACGTAAAAATACACTTTTCTGATTTTTAACGACCTAGTACAGGTCATCGCAGCATTACATGGCAAATCACTTCAACAGTGTTGAAACGTCTAACAACCCACGACATGGAAACGTGAATGTGAACATATAAAAACATTCATTGTACATAAAACAAAATACCTACACAGAAATTGTTTTCGTTTTATAGCGTGCTAGTACTCATGCACTCATAGTCCCTGGGGGGATTCAGTTTCTTGATGTAAGATCTAAAGACCCGGATTATGTTATTATTAAAAAAATATACTGCAGAGAAAGGCATTGCCAATTGCCTGCCTACGCGATAAGTAATATTCTATTTTTCTGCAACTTTTTCCTCAGAAGAAAACTTTTTACTACTCCTGCAACTAGCTTTTATATTTTATGTTAAGGATGAACGCTCCATTTTATTCGTCGTACTGTTAGTCTCGAGGAAGGCAACATATTAAAAGTTCCGATGTAACTCGCTGAAATTGATCTTTACTTTTCAATCCATGTAGGTTGTTGGTAAAGGGATTATCAAAAAGACGTGCTTAATTTTTACTCGATTCCAGAATCTATCAAGCTATTATCAGGAGTTAACTAAATTGTATGTATACTATAAATATTCAACTTTTAATCGGCCAAAGCAATGGAATTTCCAACCAGAAAATCGTAGATGAATGACAATTTTTCTGTAGCATTGACCTGTCATGCTTATGAAACCCTATACTTGTGTACGCTTGAGAGTGAAAACAGAAAAATGCTAAGAAATGTAAACATGATGTTTGCCAAAACTTTCTACTTACTGGGCACGATCCGTATAACATCGGTTCGTCCACAATAATATGTGTAATGCTTGATCACTTACTAATGTGATGAGATGATTGGATACGAATATAGTTGAAAGTATCGAACATAGGTATGTGCATGCATTTTTTTTAAAATTAATAAAAAATAAATTTTCGAGTTAAACACGAACCCAATTTGCTGAAGTGCTGTTCATCCAAGAGTGCGCTGCTTCTTAAGCGCAAATCCATTTGAATTGATATCTGAGTTTAAACAGGGCTTCCTACTCTTTCCCCTCCATTATTGAATCTGGGTGCTCCGTATTTCCCAACAGCAGTTGTGGCTGGAGACATACACGACATGCAGATTGAGTTGGTAGTTAGATTACTTCTTATACTTGCTCCACTTTGTTGTCCTCTCAAAATCGAACATCCAGTATTGGGTTGCCAGCGTACTAAAACCTTATTACTGTCACCACGCTTCCTACTCACAATCAAACCAAAAAGCAGCCATACATCTTTTTAAAATATTGCAACTAAGCTGTTACTTGAATTGATTGATTTCATCGAAGACGAAAACTGACCCTATAGGCGGCAGATCTCTCCGACGTTGTGCCTGACGATTTCCAAGACGGCCACGACCATATTCACTAAATTGATGATGATGGCTATGTCGTACACTGCTTTCCATATTCCTCCTACTATTGCCTTGCACAGGTCTAAAGTGAAAGTAGCCGTATATCAGAGGATTCACACACGAGTTTGTACAAGCAAACAGAAATAATACTTTCTGTATACGTTGATCCACTAGTAGTGCACTCTCCTTGTCAAACCAGTACCATAGCGACATCACATTGTATGGAGTCCAGCAGAGGAAAAATGTGGCTACGATGACAATCGTCATTTTTACCGTTCTAATCTTTGCTCTTCCTAATGCTCTCATATTTGACCTTCTCAACTGATCTATTATTTATCAAGTAGAAATATGTAAAGGAAAGAGAAAAAAGAAAATCTCACATGAATTCCAACAAAAGGTACGCTGTTTTTTTCATGCAAGCAAATCTTTTCATAAAATTTTTAATATTTCAAGAAAACGATTGATAGTCCATACCATTTCCTTTGATACTAGTCGTTTTATAGATTTTGTAAAGGATGCAAGTGTAGCAAAACAAGATGGTGATTAAGGGCACTCCATACAGAAGTACGAAACCGAAAAAGTTGTACATTAGCTCGTACTTTGGTTCGGGGAAAGAATTAAATGTGATGCACTGCTCGTACCAGGTATAAACAGGATGTGACTCCACGTGAAATATGAATGACTATTTGAACAAAGGACATGGAAAGTAGGTAGAAGTTACTTTATATGAATGGCATACATACTTACAGGAAAATCATTAATGACGAAACGCTACATTTATAAAACCAACAGAGATTAAAAATTAAAGGAATTTACAAACCTGGGGCAAACTGCAAATACCACTAGCAACCCACGCCCAAGTCAGCATCACCTTTCCTCTCTTTTGTGCCTTGGAAATTTGGAGAGGCATCACAATAGCAAAGTATCTGTCAACACTGATGCAAACCAGAACGAATCCAGAGAGATATAAACCAAATATGCGAAAAAAGGAGAGGAATCGACACATGAAATCCCCCGCCAGCCATGACACGGTTGCATTCCAAATTATCTTAAGAAAGTAGATATTTACAGAAGCATTACATTAATGGATTTTCGGGGTAAAAAGCCACTTTATGGCTTTGGTAAAGTCATAAAATAAGTTTTAGAATCCTTGAATGTACCTCCAGGGGCATCATTATCAAGGTAACAAGCAAATCTGCGGTGACGAGATGTAATAGCATCAAACTTATTCTGCTGAGGCGGCCCTTCCTGAGACGAGTCCTAACCATGAGAAAAAGTAACAAAAGAGTTGTTTATAATGAGATACGAAGGCTTTTTGGAAATAAAACAAATTCTTTTATCTTCCATTTGTAGTAGAAAACCGAAAACAAGACTTTGACAAGAGTGCTGAGAAAAGGGTAAAATCTAATTTACAATAAAGTTTGAAAATTTATACGTTTTCTTTGCTTTCACACAAACATTTTATCTACTCATTCTTTTTTTATAATTAAATTTGGCCTGCAGCATTGACGTAATATTTTACAAAAAAAATTAAAGATGGAGGTTACCTGACAATCACGCAAAACACGGAAATATTTGCAACGGCCGAGAATATCATAAGAATAGAATAGGTAATTATAGCAAGCTTGTGTCCTTCATTGAACTGCATATCAATCGGTAATTCTGAAAGTTGT
>JAQIWN010004153.1:0-11700 GCA_034699025.1 Entomobrya cf. arborea Gr-Col-00668
GGCAGTCCAACTAAAGAATTACTGCAAATCCAACTCGCATAAATCTAATGCGATTACTCCGGTGCAACAATGCTCAAAAGCGTCTAAACGAGTACTGAAGTAAATGAAGGCACATGTGAATAGTTTATACCTCAAAAAATGCATCCCTCGTTCCGCTGCCAACTTTTTCACATCATATTGTTAATGCATGTGCAAGAGAACAAACACTAGCTTTGTTAGAGGATGCATAATCTAACTTGCTTGTTGGGGTTTCTCGTTTTTTAGCATGAGGAATCTCATTGTTAGCCAAATAACGTTCTCTGTGAACGAGCGGCAGAACAACAATGCAAACAGTGGACGCATAGCATATAATCCAATATCGCCCAACGCATATTATTGTTAAAGCCACAAGAGCTTTATATTCTACAGTAATCTAAAATACCGATAAAAGTCACATTTTGCAACGTAATTCGTCGGATTTAAATCATCAAAATCGATTCTTGATTCGTTGTTTCGGTCACCTAAAATGGTTGCACTTAAAATTATTTTATAAGGTTGTTTGTCGGAATTCGAGGGTGAGGAACTGTAAGAAATTAAGAGAAAGAGAGATTTTAGATAGCATTATTATTTGTCCTGGAAAATCATTCTTTTAATTGGTTTACACATTAAAATGATAATTTATAAACTAGTTTCAGTAGTCAAACCGATGTTTCAGAATGCCCCACTGCTTGTGAACCGAAGTATCCGTAATCCATGACACAAAATATTTAAAACTAACTTACCCTTAACTTACCACAGACGTAGTTAAGAATCTGAAGAAGTATATAATATTTAGAGTGAAATTAAGGCAAAAGGCATATGGACCTAAAGAAAACGAAGTAGCTCCTCTAGAATCTCGAGGCTATTCTGTGGCTGAAGTTTACTCCCAGGTATGCGTATGGAAGCATGGGGGGCTCCTGTGTGGGAACTCGTGAGGATTCTCAGAGAATAACTCTTCGTTTAGTGCATGTGCCTTTTGCTACCCCGTCGTTTGGGGATTATTACCAAGAAGTCAACTTTTTCATGCGTCGAAGGAGACATTTGGATTAAAGGTCACTGGATCTGAAGATAATGATTGGTACTATTAGATAATGCGAAAAGCATATAGTAGCGAAGCGGGTGTCTCAACTGGTTTGATTTTAGGAAAAGTTGATCGTTGATCTGACTGTAAATTCACGAAATTTTATTCAATTATGGAGGTTATCAAAAAATGAAAAAAAAAGTTATAATAAAAGCAAATGAAACAAGTCATTCATTCATTATACTCATCTCATCATAAATGCTTTTAGTGTTATGCTGTGTGAAGTTTGAACAAAGACAATGCACGAATGAATGAACATATTTACGTATGAGTTTGTATCAAATCGCTTCGCCCCAAGCAATCCAAAAGGTAGCCGCTACGTCAGTTCACAGTCAAAGTAGAGTTTAGTTTTCACAGGTGTTTCAGTGATTTCAACAATGGCTTGTTGTTTCTTTTTGCCTGCATTAATGTTTTAGTTGAGTTTAATTTACCTCATTCATTCCAAGTCCCATCATTATGTAGTGTTTTAATTTGAAGTTTTAACTTTAACTTTAATTAGTAGTGGTTGGTGATAGTAGTGGTGTGGTGAGACCAACTGTGATTTGACATGTGATGCCATGAAGTATTTAAATCGAAAGGGGCGTTTGGTGGCGATTGCTTTGCTGGGAATAGCTATCACAGTTTTTTCAATTGAATATCTCAGTTACATTTATAACCGTTCATCATGGAAGGAAATAAATATGTCAAACGATGTCGCTTTGAAAGTATTATTTGTTGCTGACCCCCAAATTCAAGGAGAGACACGCGAAAGTTTCTTTTATGGTTGGGTTTCAAGATGGGATGCTGACAGGTAAACTACAAAAAGACTTTCTATCATGCAGACAGGTTGCTGCTAATAATAATATCTGTAACTACCCTTGTGTTTGGACCAAACTGTTAGTTTACTCATATTGTTCAATTTTGTGTTGATTTAGATACCTCAGTAAAAACTATCGTCTTGCAAAAGAACATGTATCGCCTGACGTGGTCGTTTTCTTGGGGGATTTGTTTGATGAAGGTTCCATTGCCAATGATCCAGAGTACAGAAGATATTTCCAAAGATTAAGTAGCATTTTCGATTTGCCAACAAATCAAAATCCCTCAGAAGTGGTGAGACTTATAACTTTAACCAATCATTAATCATGCTGTATTCATAAAAAGGTGTACTGCATAGTGCTGTGATGATGCATTTGCTTTTTCTAGAAATACATATTTGTCCCCGGTGACAATGACGTGGGTGGAGAAAAATCAGAACCTGTAGATCCGGTGAAAGTCAATTGGTTTTCCAAAACATTTGGAGGCCTTAGATCTGTTACTGATGTCAAGAAGGCTGGAATAGATGTTCAGTTCGTGAAGGTATTTTACACATTTTTATTATATCACTCGACTCGAATCACTCTCTTTACCATCTTTATCTACTATTATTGTCATCATTTATCTAAGAAAATACATATTTTATTTTTATACACAGATGAATCTCTTTATGCCAAACGAGTACAAAAATCCTCTTAGAGGGTACGAGAATGTGATAAATGGAACCAAAAAACCTGATTTCCGTCTGATAGTATCCCATGTATCATTAATTAGCTATATGACACAGGGTGTGGAACAGGTATTATTTGTTTCATATTTTATTTTTCAGTCATTTCATTTCAAATTTGATGTCGTTGCACTTTATGAACAATCTCAATGCTCTGTTTATAGGTTTTAGAAAATTTTCATCCAGACCTTATCGTTGCGGCCCATTCACACAAATCCGCTATGATAAGACTAGCGACCGTTGGTAAAAATGAGAAAAGAGTACATATTGTACATGACTTCTTGATGCCAAACAGAGTTAGTAGCATTACTTCAGAAAGTGGACCTGACATTAGTAATCATCAACAGCATTCCGCACAATCCTTTAGGTTGCAATTAAAAAATCCTTCCAATGCAGACATTCACGAAATCATTGTACCAACATGTTCATATCGAATGGGCGTTGACAGTATGGGCTATGGAGCACTGGAGCTTTGTAAGATTTGAATTTACTTCTGGGATAAACAAAACTTCTAGCTATTTTTTGGTTTTAATTCATCTTTTCATTTTTTTAGATCGAAACGGAACAGTCGCTTATACTGTTTTATGGCTGCCGTCGCGCTTTAAACAGTTATTTTTGTACATTGCCATTTACATTTTGGTGAAAATCATCTTGACACCTTGGGTTTTTTGGAAAATAGGATCTTATGTATACTACAAGGTGAAAGAGTCTAACATTCTCCAGCGGGCGAATAATTACTATTATACGAAAATTGTTTGATAATGGACAGTACTTTTTAATCGTTTTGGATTTTTATCATATCATGTATACAATTAATTTATACTTTCAAAACTTGTGATTATATATGCGCTTGAACGTAACATTCCATAGTGTTAAACCTGCATTCCAATTTTTATTGCACGTTTATTTGCTCTTGTTCTACATTTAAGGTATCTCGTATTTTAGAGTTTTGAGTCAAGTTTTAAGTTGTAGGTATGTGTGGTCTGGACAATCAATATGAAGCCGTACTTATGCTACATGTTATTTTCACACACTACCTACTCGTCTGAAAGTCGGAACTCGGAAGAGTATCGAGTATATAGTGCTCAGAGTATTTAGTCTTTATATCTTTTGACACTCACTTCTTTCAATAATGTTTACGTAATATCATGCTTCAAAACTTGAAGTCGTCCTTTTTATAATGAGTAAGGGTAAAGTAACATTTTACACACATACTTCTAAAAAGAGCACTTTTCGGTGAAATAGAATAAAAAGACTTGTGTAACAGAGAGGGTGACGTATGAAAAATAATTTTTCTAGTGGTGAATCATGCCAATAAAGTATTGCACTAAGAATATTTGATTTTGTTTTTACTTTTATTTATCATGCATATAAAATGTAAATCTCTTGTCATACATTCAGTTGAACACACACTAATGGTTCATGATCATTTTGTATTACAATAACAATAAATCGTATTTTTTTAGTTCCTAACTAAACTGACTGCCTATAAACAAAAAAAAATACTGGTATAACAAACACGTATTCTATTCTACGTTTTGATAACGTAGTGAAAGAACGCATTTTACATCCGCATACTAAATTTTGACCCCCTTAGTTCAAAAGGTTACACATTTTGATTTTGAAAATATCTAACTCGTTTGTTACCTGGCTTGGGAGTAGCAGGTGCAGATGGAGTCGAAAAATCTGGATTATTATTGTTGTTCGGCGTTTTCTGTCGTCGTCGCATTTTCTTTGGAGATGGTGAATGCAATGGACTCCTAGAATTATACAGTGAGGATGACGCATTCCCTTTCTTAAGCTTGTTCTTCTTTGTAGGCGTGTTGGTACCACTTGAACAAGAGCTAGTGTCACTTGGAGATACATCCGGTCCTAAGTTAGTAGAGGAATTCATCTTATTCTGCTTACGCTTTTTCTTTGCACCTCTTTTTCCTCTTTGGCTCCTTTTCCACCTCGCCTTTCTTTGTGCAGCCTGGTCGCCCGGTGGATTACATTGATGGGCGTCATTCAAATTCAGCACTCGCTTTCTGATATTTGAAGGGCCAGGTGTTGGTGTACCATTAACTACTGCATGCTCATGTTCCTTTCGTGTCCCTGTATTCAAGCACTGACTTTCTAGCCAATATACAATAGCTTCTTTCGCTTGTCGTCGAGATTTCTTGGTCCCATCTCGTATAATTATGGATGACGATTCTTTTGAAATTTCAACAACAGCATCGTATGAATTCGAAATTCTTTCAAGTACACTGCCCTTCTTCACAGATTCTGTCATAACCAAATTCCACTCGGAAGGTAACAGAGTAACCGATTCTTCATTTTCATCACTTATTTTCTGTCGTTTAGACACTGGCTCATCGTCGTCGTCAATTGTAATTACCTCGTAACTTTCAGTCTTGGGTGGTGGATCTACAACAATCAAGTCCAAGTCTGGAGAGTAGCGATCTTGGTCACATGAACGAACATCCTGCGACTTCTCTTCCCGACTTTGAGTTGAACTTTTTTCTTCTGTGTGGTCGATACCATCAGATTCAGAGAAATCCGAGGAGGCATCTAATGTCTCAATTACTTGAATTATATCGTAGCACCTCTTGACCTCTTGGACTTCAACATTTTCTTCAGGCACATCTGCGGTCACACTTGCTTCATTTGCTGGTTTCTTGCTTTCATCTTTCTCTTTGGATGACAAGTTGGCCTGTGATTTTGCAGCCTCCGCATTTTTGGGGGGATCGATGGCTAAACACAGCCCAGTTAAAGGTGACTCATAATTCTTCCATGATGGTGATACTGTATCTTCATTCCTGTGACGTGTAGACTCCTCCGCCGTTTTCTCCTCCTCTTTTTCATTTTCAATTCTAATAGGATCAATTACTTCAACTGCTGAAGGACTTTCATCTAAGAAGAACGTTGGATTACGTTCTGGAGAATTATTTATCGGATTACTAGCAGATTTGGATTTGGGGGGCGAGCCATTTTTAGATGACTCCCTAACAGATACTTTTACACAAGTAATATCGTCGTCCTCGTCTACTACTATAACAATTGGATCGGAATCAGTCATGGCGTTTTCAGTGACAGCGTGATTACCGATTTGGGTCTTCTGAACCATAGTGCTTTCTTTTTCTTCTGTTGCATTAATCTTTGGGACAGTGTTCCTCGCTCTCGCAAAATTTTTGGAGGGAAGCTGTTTCCTCCAAAGCGTTCCTTCCAAGAGTCTATACAAATCTGTTTCGGCTTCCAGTACATGTGACCCAGTGATGTGAACCATTAAGCTATGACTATTAATTACGCATATCTGAACGTTATATTTTTCTTCCAATGGTTTCAATATTCCCTGATGTTGAGCTTCCAGTAGTCTTAAGTGAGAGTGAGCAGAAATCATACTCTGGTAACATTTTTCATCGGATGGAAGTCGATTGGAACAGCTTTCGTGATCACAAGCCAAATATTGGAAACCTTCGAAAAAAGAAAAATTGAATTTTAATACTAAAATACATTTAATAAAAAAGGGACTAACTATAGTCAAGGTTGAAGAAGAAACTCAACCTTTTTCAATATTCCAAAGAAGTTAAGTTAAATATTTACCCAGTTCTGCATTTAGCTTGGCTGTTTCATGTACTTTTGGAAGTACGCCTCCGGCAATTGAGTGGTTGTCGGTCGTTGACCTATAACCACTTTCTGCGTTGCGAACCGGGTCCACTGGAGCTGTAATGAATCATAAGAACATGCTATTAAATCTTTTGCCATTTCTAATCATCAAATCGGGAACAAACGTTGAAAGAATGACCATACCAGGTGCTTTAAGGGCTAAATCATTTGTGATTTTGATTTGAATGGTTTCTACAGCTAGTTCAGGTTGGTCATCTGCTTCCGCGTTCAGAACAACTGTTCGCCCAGTTCGGCTGTCGTAGGATATAGGGATGGAAGTGACACCTTTGCTCCGACCCGAACTGGCATTTTCAGATTCCTTAGTTGGCTGTGCAGGCTCCCTGATTTTCACGTCACGAATAACAAACGGCTTGTTTCTGGGGTACGTGTTAAACTTGCTGGCACCGCAGTCATAATATATATGACCATTTCGTCCGCAATTCGAGCAGAACATTGCGGATGTCCTCTTATAAACATGTTTGTCCAATGCCTGGGAGCTACTTCTTCGAGTACCTTCATAGTGTTTTGATCTTAACAACTCTTCAGCCTAGCAGAGATGCAAATATTTATTTTCAAAGTTAAAATGTGTAGCGAAGAAAGGTAAATTAGAAAAGTACTCGAAATGGTACAAGTAACTAATACTATATCATGTGAGTTTACCTTCCTATAGTCTTCTGGAGAAATCATTGAATGGTAACGTCGCCAGTTATCCGGACATATTGACTTGTCATGACCCAAAACGTTGCATACCTCACAACGGCCAGGACGGTTTTGTAGAAGACATTTATGGCACTTCTGAGCATAACGAGAAGATCGTCGACCACACTGTATAGGAAAAGAGAATAGTCATTAAATTCTAGAGACAACATTTTAAGTAATTCCAAAATCCAAACTCTTAAAATTAATATTATACAGATACAATACTTTAAAATCTCTTACGTTTAGGCACAAGGCATCAGGGCAGGGCCGATTATTACGCGAGTGGCCTTCCGCTGAATGACCAACTTTTCCACAATAATGGCACGTTGGAGGTTTATACTTCTCTTTGCATTCTTTTATCAAATGGCCTAATTGTTTGCATCTATCACAGCGGACATGTCTACGTTTCGTGGTAGGTGGCAGCATCCAATCCTTGTAAGCGCTCCATAGATTTCTAGAATCTGCAACGAAGGTAGAAAGTGAACGAGAACAACATATTTAGATGACAATAAAAGTAATGAGTAACGAGTTATGGGGAGAATTATTTTATTTAGCATACCAGGTAACGATCTCATTACATCATCTAATTCGAAGTCCTCATTCTGATTTGAACCATAAAAGTCTTTCATGTGATCAGTCCATGTTTCTGGAAACCATGATTCAGGTGAGTTTTCCTTCGCTGATTGTCTTAAGATTTGGCAGTCGGAAGAAAGTGTCTTGTCTCCAGTCTTTGTACTTGTAGAATAGATTTTATCACTTGAATCGTGTCTACGACGTTTTCTGTCATGAGACAAGCTGGATACATCTTCTCTTCCACGCCCGCGGGGTTTGTCAGTCAGCTCGGAACGTTTGGCAGGTATATTGGGAATAAATACTCTTTTTCGCTTGTTGTTATTATCTTCTTTCCTAGCGCTGCTAAGCTTCTCAGTGGACATACTTACGGCTGCATTATCCTTTGCAGTTGCAGTGGATTCAATATTTGGCTCAGTTGTAGAGGTTGTACTACCACCAGTGATATTGCCGAGCGGCTTAAATATAATGGGAACATTTATTTCCGGCTCTAGAATTGTTATGCATTCAACATCTGATTTTTGTTGAGTATTTTCTTCGGCTACCTTGATCGGGCTTCGTTTTTCGTTGGTATGCCCTTTTGGAGAATCTTCTGTTGTAACTGAGGTTGATGGATGAGGAATATGTGTGCTCCCAACCACATTGATTTGCTTCTCTTTCTCTACGTTTTCTAACTCTTTGAAGCGATGCTGATCACCGATCTCCTTAATGTTTTTACTAGCAACAACTTCTACTTGATCTAGTTTCTTACCTGTTGTTCCTTCAACCGTCTTTCCATCATCAGCTTTTCCAGCACTACTGGAAGCGACGACACTTGTTGCTTCAGATCCCGAATTAGAAGACAACAATGAGGAGTCCAAACCTTTGGAAACCGCATCAATGACTTGAGCGTAGTAACACGGCTTCAGTACTTTAGTCGTAGAAGAATTCTGATTACCTTTATCTGATGACTGGACAGTGATAAAGCTTTGATCTACCTTTTTCGAACTATCGATCGGTGGTACTAAAATATTGCTTTGAATGTTAGTGGTAGTTGCTTTCAGATCCTTAAAAGAAACGGTGTAGTCTGAGATATCACCAGCGACAGCTTGTCTTTGGCGACGTCCCTTTGGAGTACCCTGTTCGAGTTTAGAAGGACTGTTGGACTCCTGAGTAACAGATACGTAGCTGGCTACAGAAGACGCTGCTTTATCTCCAGTATCTTTTACCAATACAGGTCGCGGAAAACTTGATCCTAAAATTAATTTTCAGTAAAATGTTGGGCATTGGATTGGGAGACATTCATAGATACTATTTTTGACACGCTTGCAATTCAATCGTCGTCTTACCATCACTGCTATTTGTAACCAATGAATCCCTAGAGTTCTCTTCAATTTCATCAGTTGGAGGTGGTAGTGGAGCAGGTGCCGACTGCCGCTTTCTTTGTTGCCTTCGTCGTGTAGGAGGTGTGTCAAACGCAGTGGTTTCCATCTGTATTCCAAGTGTTGTTAAAAAGCTGACTATCTCCTCGTTGGTGCGCTGTGTTGCACTCATTGTTCTTACTCGAGATCGTCCTTCTCCTTTAGCCTTCTTTTCTTTAGATTTCTTGCTTTTATCGTTATCTTTTTGAGCAGAGGGTGTGGCGGTGGCACCAACTCCAACCATTCCTATACCTGTCGTTTTACCAGTGACAAGTTCAGTGGTACTTCGAGCATCATGACATTTCTCGAAGAGTGAACTTGGACCTGCGTCAGACAAGCCAACTTGACATAAAGACGAGGTCGACGTTTCAGAAGAAACGCCAGTGGAAGAACTATTGCATGGAGTGTCCACATTTCTAGAACCATTTTCAACCTCAACAGAAGTCGTTGGCTCAACAACTTGGACACTAACAACTTCTTCAACACCTGAATTGGCTGAATTGTCTGGAAGACATTCAATTGCTTGACTTATAGTGTCTACATTTATAGTGCTCACTGAAGTCTCACTGGTTTCATTACGACTAGTACTACATAAAGTGGAGTTTTCAGTGCTACGTTCACTGTCTCGCTTTTTAGATTTTTTCTTCTTGTTTTTCTTCTTTGGTGACTTTTTCTTCGATTCTTGACCACTTCCATCATCAGAATCCGATTCCAACAAATCAATAACGACTGGGGCAGGCTTCACATATGGAATTATCTCAATTTCATCTTCTGTTTCATCATCCTCCGAGGCAACTCGGAACACAACATCTGACCTCGGCATTCTTCAAAATGACTAATTTAATCTGCACTGCCTGCCTGCAATTATAGATAAGAAATTTCCTTTCCTAAAACATTTAAGTGCTCTGTTGCAAATACTGCAACTGACAACATTTGCCTAATAGAACGATAAATGGTAAATTAACGGTCAACCGGTAAGGGGAGGAAATCCTATAACTATCAGTTGAACTATCACATACTTGACATGTATTTTCTACTTACCTGTTTTTTTTTAACTATTCCAATGAAATGACAGTGGTGCAAGAAAACTGTGAAATGTGACAGCTAATGCTACCACTACATTTCTCTAGTCCTAATTACTAATCATTATCAATTATCATAAAACAAGTTCGGATTAGACCTAATCATGGATCAGGATCAAATGAATGGCCTTGGCCTGGAAACATCGCACATGCGTCGCATGTCATGCGATAGGTATTTCTTTTGGAGAAAGTTGAAAATTCTGCTAAAATGACAACTAAGAACTGAAGAACCATGACATATGGAAACTTCTTGCTTTATGGCATGAACACTCGTACAACTAAATACAACACCTGACCTAGACGTGTTTAAAATGTGACACTGTCCTTAAGATGCCAGAGAGTGAAGCCCACTTTCTCATTTTCAATAATTCACTATCACTATTATATTTATGAATATGCTATATGCATAGCTTAGCAGTAAAAAATTACTCATTTACGTATGTTGGCGTTTCTTCTATAAAACAGTACTTACTTCCAACTTCTGACGCCCCAGCCCTTCGTTCTCCTGTCCAAGAATTTGGAGTCCACTTATAAAATCAAACATCCATTTTGGTAGTTTCAACGGGTGGAGCACAGCGTAGAATGCTAAACTAAAATACTTTAGGTTTAATTAGTTGCGTCAGGTACAGTAGTTGACATCAGTTCTACAAAAGTACGCGAAAATAAAAACTTTTATTTCGTAATTCTACAGGATAACGGAGTAGTGAAATTCAAGGAAGGCGTCAAGTTTTGAAAGAAACATACAGCATTAAATTAAAACTTACAGCTAAGGAAGATACCTAAACCAGGAAGAGGACGAAGTTTCCAAACACAGTCAAATTTAACACATTATTCCAGGAAAGAATTACAATTACTGAACCATTTTTTTATGAACGGTCGATTCTGTTGAAAATTTTAATTTTTATACGTTTTAGACTAATACGTACAGGAAGAAATCAGATCTAATCTCAAAACAGTTTTGAAATTTCAATTATTAAAATGCGACCCTTCAAGTGCTTAAATATTTGCAACACGTGGTAGTGCTGGCCCTTTTGCCTTGGCCGAAGCTAAGCTCTCCTCTGCTCTGCTGATGCTGGAACTGATGTTCTCGTTTCACCAAGTTTCAATACCATCCAAAATGCACTATGCAATGTACATAGAGATGCTTTAACTTTTTTAAGACTTCACCTGTGCCACCTTTCAGATTTACGCGGCTTCATCTTCACAACCATTTAGATGGGGCATAAGGAAAATGAGCAACAAAGAATTTTTTAGGTGATGGGCTCACGCTCGGTCAGTGCAGTGCTTTACTGCACTTGACTGGTCTGTTGTACCTGTTTTTTTTTTTTGCACCGCTGCTAGACTGACCTGACTGACTGGCCCTTCAAATTTCAAAAGCCAAGTCAAAAATGGTCCATTTCTTTTTCATTTTTTTATTCAAAACAAACTTCTAGTAAGTAGCCAAAATATTCTATTAATTACTACAGTTCAGTTAGATACAAGGTTTGTTTGCCTCGTCTGCTTAATTAGTTAAATCTTCCAATATAAAAATTTACACTCGTCTCTCTTGAGTGTTGTGACCCAATGTAATTTAGACAAAATCATTCTGTTTGACTTGTCAATTTTGCATGTACTTTTCGAACTGCATGTTACATTAATTTGCAAGCAAGGCGGGCAAATTACGTTATGCATAATTGTTTAGAATAT
>JAQIWN010004154.1:0-11698 GCA_034699025.1 Entomobrya cf. arborea Gr-Col-00668
GAGCGATAATATAGATGAATTTTTATTTCAAACTCCCAAAACGATAGTAATATAAATATTTTTTTCTGGCTGACTGACTGCCTCATTTACTCTTCGTAACCTTAAGACAAACTGGTGCATTTTGCCAATTTTGCCGAGAAAATTTGATTAAGGTTGCTTATTTGTTTTTATGTAGCTTGAGGTCACATGTAAATTAAATTTTCATGTAATGTATGTTAACTTGAATTTTTTGAATGACGGTTAAATATATATCTGAGCCTTTTTTATTTCAGGGTCATTGCAAGCTATGATTGTAGTGATCCTAAATTCCAGCCAACAATTTTAATTTATTTACTTACATAATGAGGCTTTCATTAACAAATCCTAGTTTATGGGCATATACTTGCATGTTATTAGGACTGAAAAAATGATTTATTTATCGTATTATGCAAGCTAATATATTTATCAATTAACAATACTTAAAAGCTTTTGTAAAGCTGACCTTAAAAATTTGGTAAGTTTTTCATCAAATTTATTCCCAATTTGTTGATTGACTGCTTAAACACGTCGTTGTAGTGTTAAAATGCCGTAACTTCATTTATGCAAGTTAGGTGAGAAAAACAAATGGTTGTGTTATTCTTGCAAGGATAAATCGAATCTATAGGCAGCCTGGGGCAAGTTGCGACACACTAAGACATAAATGGAATCGTACTTTATGTCAACTTAAAAAATAATTGGGAAGAATTAAGACATTTTTTTTGGAATAGTGTGTTTTGTAGCAATTTTAGAAGTTTGTTGGTGAAATTTGAGATAAGAATTAGGTAAATCAAGGCCAGCCCAAACGTCTAAATTTGTTTATAATCTAGACCATCTGTATCTTTGAACAAATAAAAGCAAGCTTTTGACATTGCTTCATAAGTCATGCTTTGAAGCAATAAAATATAATTAAATAAAACGAAAATGTATTAGTATTCACCTAAATGAATGATGAGTGTAATATTGCATACATTCATAAATACAAGGTATCGAATTTGCACAAGAAATACAATCTTGGATCTTACGATTAGTAGTCAAAAGTTCATTGAAAATCTAAAATAAGTTTACTGTTACTTTGCTGTTAAAAGCAATCCAAACGTTCCCTCAAAATTCCTTTGAAAAATAGAAACTGTAATTCTCCCAATAAACAACTTATTACCACACCTTAGCAAAATCATTTAAATCGTTTCATAATTAAGAATATTCATTAAGAACAACCCCCCCCCAATCACATGTTGTGTCTACGAGTCAAACGTTTAGTTTCTCTGACAAATATATAATTACCAAGCTTCAAAACCATTGTTCACACCCAGTACCAAAAATCAAATCAAATAATAAGCAATACGGACACTTTCCTTACTCTCCCTAGTGTTTCCCAATACTTAATATGTAAGAAGAACAGAACACAATATTGATGAAATAGCCCCTAACCAATGCCACGTTTGCAAATTTTTCCACAACAGCTCATAATAGTAGCATAAAATATATGACAAGATTTGTAAACATTTTTTTGACAAATGTATACTTTTACAAATAAAACTGTAATAGGCAATGCATAAAGTAAGCAAATGCAAATCATAAATATTATAATGAAACCAGCACGAATAAGAAAGTTAATATGGTATGCAATAATAAGAGATTCTGTTGGGAAATACAAGTAATATCGATTGGGTACTAGTGCACAAGCCTTTTTGGTCATAAACATAAAACATATCAAAGATCTGCTTAGATAATACTTCCGAAGCAAAAAATAAACATAAAAAATGTCGAATTTTATTATAAAATATCAGATAACTTTAGAAAAATCTTTTTTAACGGTAAAAAGCAAACATTTACCAAGCAATAAAGCCCAGTTTAATATGCCCAGTATAATTCAATAAATGGTAAACTCATTTCAATTTTAAGGCTTTATATTAGTTTGTTTTAAATTAAAACTTAAGTAAATCATCGATATTCAGGTTTTGTTATATCCGTAACTTATAATAGTAAAAATGAAGATTCGATTTCAGATAAAATGAAAAAACGCTGGAAAAGGCTGGTGAATTATTTAGTCCTTCTACTTTCTTCCGGAATTAAAAATATAATTTTAATTAGAAATCCATTTATATAAATTTAAAGTGTATAACATCTTATACTAAGAAACATGTAAATAAATATATACGATCGATGACAAAGTAGTTCCATGACTCAGTATCGATTCTGCAAAAAGCCTGAAATTTCGAAGAAAGTTATATCAAAAGTATATAGCTTCTATTTTTTGTATAATATGTGAGCCTGACCCAAAAGTTATTTTAAATTTTATTTTTATTGATTTCGAATCCAATTCTAAGTTTGAGTTGCATTTTAAGGAATTAAGCCTAAAAAATATGTTACCATACCAGCTTTGTGGTTAACTTTATGCAATTTCTGCTTTTCTGAAGTTTTTAAATGTTGGTTTATATTAGCTTTACCTCTGAACGTATATACTAACATACTTGCCTTGACAAAATAAAAAAGTTAAGTTTTAGTAAAATAAGTGCGAGAAACGAAATGGAGTCCGAAAATGAAGCTTAGCAACCAGTTCATTTACAAACGCTTGTAACCGCATCGTTTCTTCTTGCAATCGACAAAAACTTAGCTTAAAGCTTATTCTCTGATTAGATTATGCGATGCCTAAAATTGATTATTTCAATATTAATATTTTTTTAGAAATGTAATTTAAATTTAAATTTTTTTTGCATAAAGCATAAATATTTATTTAAATGCTCTAATACAATTGACTTTAAAGTTAATGACGCTTTGTTGCCAACAGCGATCTCAAAGTTCCCCTTAAAATAGCCTTAACAAAAACAAACTGCGTCATTCTCCCAATAACCAACTGATTATCACACCTGAGTAAAATTAGTCTACAAGATTTACAAAACCGCTTCATACTTCTATTTTCCCTCCGACTTCCCCAATCCTTACACTTCCACGAACTAATCGTTTTGTTACCCCGAACAAATAGATATTTTCCAAATTGCAAAGTCAACGTCCAAGTTACAAGCACAAATACACCCATTATCATAACAAATGCTTTACTAACTGTTACAAGTGTTTCCCAATATCTTATTAATATAAAATTACAGAAAACAGGTAAAATGGTGCCAATACCGTGCGCCAATAATATGAATTTTCCACAAAAGCACAACATATTAACGTACAAAATTTGAAAAGCTCTGTAATTAATTTGAAGATTTGCTGGCTTTCTAAACAGGTGAATTGTCCTATATTTCTTTTTACTCAAATTGAATTCCGTTGTTAGTATCGCTGTACTGTATAAAGCGAAAAGTAGTCCAATGCTAAACGTAATTATTATGTTAAGACAAGCTCCAATTAAATAATAAGCATGAAATATAATTGTAAATACTCCGACTGGAAAGTACGAATAATACTTGTTTGGTACTAGTGCACCAAAAAATATTAAACTTGAAGGATCGTAGACTGAAACAAGAATAATTCCTGAAATCGTGATAAATGTAAATGCGCAAAACGTAACTACAAGAAGTTCGACTAATTTACTTAAACGACTTGTCTCTGGGTTGTATGTAGGCATATAAGTTTCTGTAAATATAAAAATAACTTTGATTAACAAACCTGAAATAGAATTTAATAACATATGCAAATGTTGAATAGATGTTACCTTGTATATATCTTAAAAATATAAAAATGCTGTTTATAAGACGACACACGTCTAATGGAAACCATTTAATGACTGAATACACAACAATGATTATACCAGTACCAAACCAGTAAAACAACGAAATATTAAGTTGGGTTATGCATCTGTTTGTATAATAATTCGTCATAATGAAAACGGAAATAATGTCCCAGGAAACTATTAACCAGTAAATTTTATTCAGCTTCGAGTACACCTTGGGATCCTTTGATAAATGAAAAACTTTTAGCGTTTGATCGTATTCTAATGCATATGCTCCATATAACAGTGAAATTTTAGCTAAAATTGCATAAAATTTGTAAATTCTTTTACTTAACATTGTGACCCTCTTATTGTTAGAAAATAATTCTCAAGCTAAAAAAAATTATTGCCCAGACTAAACTGTTTTTGCAGAAAATTTTAATTGGATTGAATTTTACATATAAATTTTCAAAAATTGTTTCAATTTTTTTTACTGTTTGACAGAACGACAAGTGACTTTGTATTTTTTCTTACAATTTAAATTTAGCTTAAGTGTATTTCACAAGTACTAAAGTAAATTTATTTATTTTTATACTTGAACATTTTTATGATAAAAAGTTAGACCAGGGCTGCCTTTTAACTGAAAACAACTTCTGACGGCACATTATTCCAAAAATTTAAAAAACTAGATTTGCAGGTTATTAAAAGTATGGATTAATTTATTATTAAATGACAATTTAAATTTATTTTTAAGCCTTCTGCTTCACCTTATTAGAATCCGAGCTTTGAATATAATGTCCTTTAATAAAAAATCATAATAAAAATTGGAAGATAACCGAAGATAAAGATATTATAAACGAAGATATTATTTTAGATAAAAACTTGCTGGAAATAAATATAGAAATAATAACTTACTTACCTTTACATAGTTAAAGTTTTAAATCGGTTTAATAGCAATATAGTATTGTTAAAAACCTTATAACTTGGATTTATTTCTGAAAAGTAGCAAAGGACTCCAAAAGGATATTTATGACTTCATATTTTGCCGTAAATGGTATTTTATCTTTAGTTATATTTGCTATAACAGTTTGTTTTTACAGTTTTTCGTAGTTTTATATTTTCGTAAAATTATTATATGACTACTATGCTGACGTGTTTTGGTCTCTTTTACTTTAAATTGCGTTTTTATCAATATTTAGGTGTGTCGTTATTTACCGACTGCTTTTTCTGGTTTGGATGCTTATTTAATGGGTTGTTAAACAAATGTGTTATTCTGCTTACATGTTTTAACTTCTATATGTTAGCCATTTTAGCACGTATTATTTGATTACATTGAGTACATTCTTTTCAGTTACAATTAAGTTTGAATTAAATTGGAATTTGAAAATTGAATTAGGAAAAAATAGCAAAAATTGTTTGAAGTTAAAAACCGGTAGTTAAATACGACTGTAGTAAGTATAAGAATTACATTTTTCTTTATAAATTAATTTAATTTGTTAACTTTACCTAATTTCTGATCGGATTGAAGTTAAAAGATGAAAAACCACAAACGATGTCGATATAAAATAAGTTTTAATAGAACTCATGAAAGTCCAAAAACTATCCAATGATTTGAAGCAGATAAAGCCCATTTTATTTTTTTTGACAGGATTGTGTTTCATAACTTGCTTTTAAGTGAGGTCTAAAATAGGTGTCTATCAAAGGTATTCTAATTAAACTCTTCTAAGTGCGAATTATTCTAAATATAAATAGTCTTAAAAAATTAGTATAACAGAAAGGTGCGAAATATTCTAAAAATAAATCTTGTAAAAGTTAGTCTAAAATGAACATGCAAAATGTTCTAAATTGAAAAAACATAATTTTCTTTTAAGAATTAAGCTGCACAATATTTCATTCAAATTAGTCAAAAACAGTTGTAGACTATAATTAGATACATATTTAATCTTGAAAATTTGTGCGCCTAAAAAGCTATTTTTAATAATTGTATTGTACGCATACACTTCGTCGTCGTTTAAAGTGGGTTTTAATTGAGGATTTCGTTGTTCGAAAAAAACATAAAATAAATGATTTATATGATCGAAGTGATCAAGTGATCGTTTGTACAGTGTAGCTATTAGTTATTCGTGTATAACGGTTTACAACAAATTTTTGGTTTAGAATATTTCTCGTTTAGAATTTTTCTCATTTAGACTATTTCAATTATTTTTTAGAATTATTTTTTTAGAATAATTCGCGTTTAGAATAATTATTTTTATAAGAACTCAATTGGAATATTTTTCTTTATACTGGTTGTACTTAGAATACCTTTATGTCACCCCTAAAATAGATCGTTTATACTTTCGAATAAAGATTTTGATCTTAACAATTAGGTAATTTGCATTTTTTCATGATATTTAATCATTTTAGGGCGTCTTCTTTTTACCTTTTATAAATATAATTTATCAGTGTCTGTGGTTTTTCATCTGCTGTTAAATCGATTTAAAAGAGATTAGAATTTCAAAATCAGAAAATCAACAACTATAAAAATACTTTTAATTACGTTCGTAACAAATTTATGAGCTTATTTTTTTATTTTTGGAAAGTTACAGTTGCTCCTTCAGTATTTCGTTTGCAATTTTAGCATAAATACTACAAAAGTATCCATAGTTAGGTAACTACAAAAACGTTACATTTACTTCTTGATAGATTCAAGTGACAATGCTCAACCAAAAACATTTCTGCTCCTTTAAATATTTTTTTGTTTTCCCACACTATATACTTACTTTCAGTTCCACAAATATTCAAATCAATATTTATTATCTTTTTGTTGTTAACAGTGACCTAAACGTTCCGCTCATAATAGCTTTAACAAATACAAACTGTGTCATTCTCCCAATAACTAACTGATTACCACACCTGAGCAAAACCAGTCTACAAGATTTTGAAAATCGTTTCATAATTTTATTTTCCCTTTCACTTCCCCAGTCATGCCGTTTCCACGAACTAAACGTTTTATTCCCTCGCACAAAAAGATACTTACCGAATTGCAGAACCAGAGTCCAAATACCAAAAGCAAACACACCCATTACCATAACAGATGATCTACTAACTGACCCCAGTGTTTCCCAATATCGTATTAGTATAAAGTTACAAAATACTGGAAGAATAGCACCAATACCGTGAGCCAGTAGAAAAAATGTTCCACAAAAGCACAACATATTAGCACACAAAATTTGGAAAGCCCTGTAATTAGTTCGAATATTACCGGGTTTTCTGAATTGGTTAATTGTTTTATATTTCTTTTGATCTAAATTAAGTTCCTTAGTAAGTATCACTGTGGTGTATAAAACGTATATTAAGCCAATACAAAATGTAAATATCATATTGAGGCAAGCAATAATAATAGAATAAGTATGAAATATAATTGCAAAAACTCCGACTGGAAAATATAAATAGTACTGACTTGGTACTAGGGCACCTAAAAATATTAAACCAGAGGGGTCGTAGATTAGGACAAGTACGGTTCCAAAAAATGTGATAAACGTGGAAACGCACAATATAAATATAAGCATTTCAAACATTTTACTCAAACGGTTTGTTTCTGGATTGAACATTGGCATGTACGATTCTGTAAATAATATACAATTTAGATTTGAAATCATAAAAGGAACTTTTTTTGCATCAAAAGTTTAGTTTAACAAATCTTACCTTGAATAATTCTTAGAAATATAAAAATGCTGTTGATAAGTCTACAAACGTCATAAGGAAACCATTTAATGACTGAATATACGCAAATTACTGTTCCACATCCAAACCAGTACAACAATGAAATATTTAATTGAGTTATGTATCTGTTAGTATAGTGCTTCATTAGTATTACAACAGAAATCATTTCCCAGCCTACCATAATCCAATAATTTTGATTCAATTTTGAATGCACTTTTGGATCTTTCGTTAAATGAAATATTTTAAGCGTTTGGTCATACTCCAGCACATAGGCTCCAAAAATTAATGAAATTCTTGCTAAAACAGCAAAAAACTTATAAACGTTTTTGCTTAACATTGTAAACGAATTTATAACAGGTGCTGTGTTTGAAAATTCGAACTAATGTAGTCTGTTACTTTTACAAGTTTAGAGAGAAAATTAATGAAGACTTGAATGAATTTTGCAAGGCTTTTTAATGTAAATTTTAGCTGTTTTTACAAGGTTACATGTGACTTTTCATATATCCATATTATAAAATGGGAATAGAATTTATTTAACAACCACAAAGTAACATTTGTTTGAATTACTACCTTGAGTTAAAATATGCTTTAAAGTTAGACCAAGGCCACTTTAAAAGAAAACCCAGTTTGTTAGAGGTCATTTTTTAGAACATTAAATTAAACATTAAAAGCTTTTTAAATTGTGGATTGTTATTGATTAAAATATTATTATAAAGAATTTAAAGTTATTTCTAGAATTTCATCTAACTTTTTTACGATCAGTGATGAAAGAAGTATGCAAACATTTTTCGAACAAGGTGTTTTAGTAGTTTTTAGTGATTAATATAATGTAAATGACAATCTTATTTAAAATTATGAATTGAAAGAAAAAAATGCTAAAATTTGATTTTTTAACTCGGCGGGGTTAAAACCTTATTTAAAGCAACCAATTTCGTATTGCTAAGATACTTATAAAAGCTCCTACTCATTTCTTAAAGGAATCCTGAAAAACAATTACGCAACCTCTTGCATAACTACGTAATAATTATTGCTTTGAAATAGTTTAAAGATTTGTTTTAGCAATTTATTTTTTACAATTTTTTCTTCTTTCTGAAAAATTTATAAGTTTATGAAATTTTGAATATGATAAACTGTTTTGGTCTTTTAAAGATTATTTTTATAAAGCAGAATACTTATTTATTTATTTTTAGCTGTCCTGGTTTTAGGACCGCTTCTTAAGTTAACATGACTATTTATGTTACGTTATTTAACTAGTTAAATTTTTGAATGACTTTGAAATTCATGCAACATCTTTGGATCTAAACAAGTTATCTAATTTTTTTAATCTCATAAATCAATTGTGCAAATTAGATTTAAAAAGCAAAAAGATCTTGATCTTCTTTATCACACCTGAAAATTATTTTGCAGTGTCAACTAAAATGAATCCTAACAGACATTTTGACACGAAAATACTTTATTTCATCCATATATTTCATTGCATTTGACACAGTAGATTTGTACTGCTTAGCAAAACGTTCATTCCTAGTTTCATAAATAAAATTTATCAATACTTGCAAAACATTGCATTGATATATAAATATGGTTTTATAATTTACATATTATATACTTGATTTTCAAGCGAATATGACTTTTTTCATTTTGCTACAAAATTTCATGCAAATAGAACTATTGGTGATAAGATAATCATGGCAGCGAACTGAGACGATAAGTAATATGTAATTTAGTTTTAAAAGAAAGTCTTGTAACATAAATTGCTACTTTTATTTTATCTAAACCAATCTGGCCCTGACCAGGATTCACAATTTATGCTGTTTTACTATAATACAACATGGTAATTTCTTATAACTTTCAAATGTAATGGAAATCTTACTTCACTTCGGCAATATTTAAAGTTGAGTCTAACTAGCCTATTTTACAAAATTCACTTAATTGTAGGCACTTAAGTACCGGACCTTTCCCACCTAAATTGTTCATGCCTTTGAGTTTGTCTGTTTAATTAACCATCATTAACTTTAAAGAAGCCTATGAACTGCTTTTTAAATGAAAAGAATACGTCTGTTGTATTAAAACAGATAATTAAGGTCTGGCCAAATAATGGTTACAAAACAAAATCACAAGTAATTATACTCAATTCGACAGATCTTGTCGCTTTTGTAACAATCGGTTTTTTCATCAAGTTAAACAAATTTCATGCAAGCTGAACAATGTTTTTCGATATGCCCTCCAACAAACTTTCGCCTTTGTTCATGTTACACTTGATATGTAACTTTGTGCACAAAAACTGGTTTTATTAGTTCTCCATAAAACTTTCAGCACGCACATGAGCCAATAAATTGTGCAAAGTTGGGAAAATTTTCCAAACATGTTCAGCGAAAGACTGTACAAAATGATATTTTGCCTTTGCGCTCTGGGCCGGAAGTTTGGTTCCTTTCCAATTGAATTTGATAAAAAATATCGCTTATTCTCAGCCTCCAAAGAATACAAACTAAATTGCAGGGTTACACGAAACAAGTATTTATCACTGATTTGGTTACTTGCGGCATTTATAATTACGATCAATGACTACCCTAACAGACAGTTCAATGTTTTTCTCATAAAATTTCTCTTTACATTGTCATCTTGTTTTATTGGTATAGTTTGTTCAATTATTTATGCAAATCTAAATGACGTCCTAATTTTTCTTAATGGAACTCTTACATTTTTTCGGTGGATACATGGTAAGTCATTTTGTCATCCAAATATGTTATAACGAATTTGTTTATAAAAGCCTAACAAGTGTTACAAAACTCATTTTATTTTCACAACTTTTAGAAATATACATGCCACTTGTCGACGTTAATCATTCTAAATTCAACTTTTATGTCGACGGTTTACTGATGTGTTCTGCGGTCTCATCCGTAAATTTAGGATTTCTTGGATTTCTCTATTGTTTAATTTACCCCAGAGATTCGATATTCATTGGACAGTTAATTCCACATCAAATATATTCCTACATACCATTTGGCCTCATTGTAGCAGCATTTCATGGTTACCTTCTAGCTGTTATTTATACCATTATTTGCGCAACTGGTACTATGGTAATATTATATATTGTATATCTTACTACATTTATTACAAACGAATTGCGTGTAAATTCTAGAAAATCGTATCGAACAGATAGCACATTACGCAAACCTGAAAACCTACAAATAGCATATAGATCGTTGCAAATACTCAATAATAATTTTCTTTGTTTTATTGGTGTATATTTAACTCTATTCTACCTCATGTTTCACATTATCCCAATATTAATTAATATATTATTTTTACATTATTGGAATGAGCTAAGCATGATTGTGATTGCATTTTTAATTTTTGGAGACATTAGTACAGTTGTATTTTCTATGGTGCTTTCAGAAATTGGTAAATTTTTATTTGTAAAAGGAAACCAAAATTTTGACTCGTGGGCAAAACACGATTTTAATGTTTGCAACCTTGAAAGAACTATAATGCGAAAGTTTTGTCAAAGTTTAAAGTTAATTTTACTGGGGCATGGAAAACATTTTGTAATTTGTAGAATGACCCAATTTATGTATGTCAAAAATCTAATATTATACACGGGTAAGGCATGGCTAGCATTAAAATAACTTTTGATGCAAGCATGTATTTAGCTTTTAAATCTACATGTGCAATTACGAATATAATTGAAAATAAATATAACTTTGTCAAGACAATTTAAATGCAAGTTCATCATGACAAATCTGTAAATCTTCGGGATTACGTATTAGACCTTGGTATGGTGGGCTATTGAAACGAACAAGGTTGTGGTTTAAAATGAAATGGTCAATTTCTGGTACGAGGGTTACAGTTAAATATCAACAGTACTCATTTTTACATAAGCTGCATTTGACATAATCGATAGCACTTAAGATTATGTTAGTGATAAAAGTTTACAAAAAAGTAATAGATTTGATAATGGTAAAGAATAAAGAGGAATAATTTCATTACAAAACCGTAATTTCCTATTAACGTGTGACACCAGGGATCATACGTAAAATATGATTATTTTTTTACTAGAATATTAACGTTTGTGTAAGTTAACAAACAAGACTAATCTTAAATAAAATATTTTTTTATACTTTGACTAAGAACTAAGCGTCTGACTTCAACTGATAAATAATTATTGCATACGTCACCACAAAACTTGCCATCTAAAAATATGTGGAGTTCAACTTCATTTAATATCCTTCAAAATAATACATAATGTGTATTTAAAATAAATTAACTTACAGCTGCCAGAAATCCTGTAGTTACAACAAAATATTTTCCTGAAATAGCAAT
>JAQIWN010004155.1:0-11696 GCA_034699025.1 Entomobrya cf. arborea Gr-Col-00668
GAAGGAAGGAACCTTTGGCTTTTTGGACACCAGTGTTTGGTAGTGATGTGGTGAAGTGGCCATTATAAGTATTATATCATCATATTTTCAGTCAAAAGGTCTTGTCCTTTTTGTACACACGTTATATTGTATATGTGCACGTGTACTTGTTGGAAACTTTTCGCAGAAGCTTTTGATAGTTTTATCTTAACAAGACCAATTTTATGGAAAAAGTAACTTTAGTCTTTTTGTTGATCAACATTTTCTTCATCTGGATATAAAAACTACAAAGTAGATAGCCACATATACTGGTATGGTGGCAAGTACAGAACAATATAATATCAAAGGGTACTTTCTTTTCTAACCAAAGAAAAAAAATATTCTGCCTATTTTTTGCGGTTGATGAAGAGAGTACTTGTTTAGTAGAGGCAAATAGAAAATAGAATAGAAATCAGAATGAGCCAATTTAGCTGGGAACACTGGGACGATAGAAAGGGGGAAACGTAAGAGAAAAGGGTTTTGAAGAGATGGGAGGGAACGATATAATAATAATATACCTAACTGTAAAGGAAAATAGTCACTGTGACTATGTTTAATAAAAAGGTATAAATGGGATGTAAGTTGGTAGTGAACGTCTCCGAGAATTCCTTTTCCCATCTTTACGGAAAGGTCTAATAATAATATCAATAATGGTAATATTGGTTGGAGGAATCGAAAAGTGTAATCTTTATATTGTTTCCTTTCACGATATTGCGTAAAATGTATGTTATTGTTCTTGGGATTTTATTAGTTCCGTGACCCATGGGAAGCTTACTTTCATATTTAAGAAGTATTTGCCGACAAGGAAGTTGGAAAGCCAGTTGATGAGCACAGCGATTGACATGGCTGCAGGTCGTGGTCCTTGAGAAAAGAGCTCCGCAGTGATGAGCCAGGGGATTGAACCGGGCCCCACCGCGAAAAATACGACAAAGCTCAACGTGCATATCACCGCAAGATAGGAGATCCAGTCCAAGATTTCCTTGAACAAAGAAAAAAATTCCTTTTGCGCAAAACTTGACTGTCAGTAATCTTCTTAGATCAAAAGAAATCAAACCAAAATTGCAAAGAAGCTAACGAAACAAACAATTCCCAGAAAAGTGTATTTCTGGGAGAAAAACAGAAAAGAATATATATTTTTTTCTTTCTTTGAACAACAATCTACAAAATATAAAGTTTTCTTGTTAGTCATTTTCTTTTCTTTTCTTTTCTTTGTAAAAAAACATATCAAATGCGATCGAAAATAACAAACGGGAAATTTGCAGAATAAATAAATTACGCAGATGCATGCGAGTTGTTTTTTCTTTAAAAATGTCATCATAAAGCAAAAAAATAATTTGTGTATTGTTTTGTGCTAGTAAATACTTTTTGTTTTTTTCTATCTTAGCCATGCAATGTGGGGGGAATAAGCATAATATACTTCAAGAAGAGTCGACGCCTTTCATTGTCGACAAACATCTCTCAGCATTTTTTGTGAATTCATATTTTTTATAAAATATCATTCCATTAAATTGTGGGAACACCTCAGACATTTTCCAGATGCACATTATTTTACGCCTTACCTGCGTCTCTCTGCACCATGAATTATTGATAAAAAACATTACATAGTAAATATAATATATTTACATGTTTGCATTGGTAAAATGTCTGAAGTTCTACATTTCCCCATAAATTTTGAGCAAATTAATTTGAGTCGAAAGGACACCTTGATGAGCATCGAAATAGTGATGAAGATGGAAAAGATGAACATGCCACCAAGGCCATAAAGATGGAGTGTTCTGCGACCAGCACGATCCATCAGCATAACCGACACAAGTGTCATTCCCACCATGATGGCTCCAACTCCTATCGTTGCATACTTTGCGTATGTTTCTATTAGTCCAGTATCCATAAATAAAGTTGTAGAGTAGTAAAATACCTATGTAGATAAAATAGATAATCCAAATATTAACATATCAAAATCACATATTAAATCAACCGTACACATTCCTAAAGTAACGTGTATATTTACTTTTATACGCGACGCGTCGACAAGACTCAATATCCATGCGAGTCATGATATGCCATGCTTTTATGATATATAGCCTGTTTTTCCCTCATACAATCTTCTTGGGAATGAAAAGCTCGTCGTGCTACATGAAAGCTCAAAAACTGATTTAGCGCTTTAGTTTCATATTCTTTGCACATAAAACCTATCTGCCTAGCACGCATACCTTCACTACATACAACATAAACATTACATTCATAGATTTAGAGAGAAAGGTTTGAAGAGAAAAGCGAACAAAAAACTCTTGTGTTGATATTTGTACTTTATCGAGAAAAAAACATGGAGAATCACTTCATTCTCGTCTATCCGAGAATTTCGAAGGTGTGCAAACAAAAACTGTCAGTATCAATTTCAAAAGTTTGTCATGAGAAACTCTTATCCACATCAACCAAACAGCTAGTTTTTTGGGGATATTTTGGTTATAATTCTTCTATAAGTAAACATACACTTCAATGTATCTATTTTGCCAACACTTTTCTCGTTTTTCATCATGCAAGAGCATCATCACGTCACATATAATACCCACTCATCTCAATAAGATACTTTGGCGTTTCAAGTTATATGTATATAGGTATGTATTTATAAAACAAGGGATAAGATTTCTGCGTTTCTCGATGTATACCACAGACAAAAGAGAGTTTTCTGCTGAAACAACATGTACGGCTTTTATTTTTCAAACATTTCAACCACCACCAAACCAATCGTTGAGTAATGTAACAAGTGTGATTGCGTGCGTGGTAAGAGAAGACGTCTGGAATTCTCACTTTTTGCTAACAAATATGGGCCTTCAAAACAAAGACTGCGTCAGAGACTAGGTCGTCGTGATGGGGGTATTAAAGAAATAGTTACATAATAGATTATACTGTAGGGTTTCTGCATTATATTCGTTTTAATAATAACTTTTTAATAGATATAGAGCGCATATTACAATATGAACCATAACTGTCTTGTTTTCCAAAAATAGAACAGTCTATGCTATACTTTGCTTTACTGTGCTTGTGAGATATGCTATTAGACAAAATATTTCAGGGAAAGCAAAGTAGGATTCTGCTTTACAGCTAAAGTTAGTTGTCTCTCGATGATGGATTTGTAGATCAAATATTTGTTCCCAGTCTGTCAAACAAGATTAGCAAAAGTGGTAATCGCTCCTTTCAAAATATTGTTCCCTGTTCTCACACTCTGACATGCATAGTAAGTTGCAAGCCGAAAGGGAAACATAAGTTTCCATTGTAATAGGACCCTGTTCCCTTCTTTAGTTCAAAATGTATATATCAATATGTATGTAATATGTATATACAATCGCATTTCATTTCATATACAACAAACCGACTGAATTTGAAAAGGAAAGGCATAAATGTTTATACAAAACAAAATATTCGTGTCAAAATCGCTTTCAAATGCAATGTAAAACGGAGAAGAAAATGGAAAAATTACTGACCGCGTTTATTCCTGAGAACTGCTGGGAAAGTTGCATTGTTACGGCAATGACAAGGGGCATTCTAAGACTAGATGAGCGGAGTAATTGGAGCATCGATATTCTAGCTTCTTGACCATGAGCCCGTTGTTCAGCTTTCATTTCTTCTACATCATCTTCAATATCATTAGACGCTCTAAGTCTCTTCAGTGCTGTTTTGAAAGAAATAAGGAGAAAACAGTTTTGGTATTACAATACAAGCTCATGTTCCATTTATGTTAGTAATTTCAAATAGCATTGCAAATTTTTATTGGATTTTCAATCAACCTACCTTTTCTGGCTTCATCCTCTCTTTGACTGGTAATTAACAGGTGCCGAGGAGATTCTGGACACATTGGCAATAAGAGTAGTTGTAAAGCTGGAGGAATACAGGCCAATCCTAAAAACCAAGCATTGTCACATTAAACATCTTAATTGCAGCAACACAAAATTATTTTTATTTTTCATTTAATTTCCCCCAAATCGAATTATTTTGATTCTCATCGTAAACTAAAGTGAAAGAAAATTGGTATTCAAGCCAGGCAATCCCGCCATCTCCATCTTGTAATTCGTATTCTACATTATTAGGTTAGAGCAGAGCATTACATAGATTGGCGCACTGTCTCTCGACTGTCTAGACACTCGAATTTTTCAAATTCGATATTTTATTTCCGAAAATCCCAAGGACTTTCGGAAAAGTTGAAGTAAAAATCCCTGCTCTCTAAAAATCTCCATCTGTTCTTCCTTCTAAAGTCAGAAAGCGAAAGTAAATTTATCAGACCATTTCGTTCATTTTCTTTTAAATGGGTCTTCCTAGATTATTGGTCCAAAGTAATGTGAGAGAATCTAATACTGCTCGGAACGCACACATCGCATCGCTAGGTAAAAAACTAAGAGGCAATAACCAATCTATCTAAACGACATCAACACATGCTTTTCCTTCAAAAGTAGTTGTCCTAAACTTCTGTGAAGTTGACATCAGAACACTTGTCAGAAAATTTGTCGTATGGAACAAAGTACTTATACCTACACAACTTGATGTATAAAGAAAAAAATACAGGGGGAAAACAAGTACAGCTGCACAGAGGCAGCAGCAGCAGTGAACATTAAATGTGTGCACAATGTACAACACCAACAGGAAGAAAGTACTCTGGGAGAAAATACTTGTTAATACTATCCCAGCCTGTTCCCTTTTTTCTTCTCATTCTTCTTGAGTCTGTTTGGCACTAGGCTGTCTGCTAGTGAATTAGAAACGCTGTTACTCAACATCCTCCAAGCTTTCAACATATACGTACTGAACATACTCTCATAAGGAAATGACAAAAGAAAAGAAAGGAAGAAAACAAAAAAGTAGAAATAAAAAAGATCTTTCTCTTTGGTTTGTTATAACGTAAGTATAGAAAGAAAAAAGAGAAATCCTTTCAACTTACCCAGAAGAACGGGCCAGCCATCATTAGTTCCCAAGAGTTGGTCAACTCCAAGGATCTGGGAAATACAAAGTCCTATGGTCACAGCTAATTGATTCACAGTTCCAAGAGCGCCTCTAAGATTCAATGGAGCAATCTCGCTAACGTACATGGGGACCAAAATTGTGCTTAGGCCTGCAAACACACAAGAGTTATGTTTACTTACAATTTTACAAATGAGCAAGATAAATAATGCTACTAACGTATCTCTTCTTCAAACTTAAACTTATATAATTATAAATAATATGCTGAACTGTTTACCTATATGAGCATACATACATACATTTATGTATATATCCTTCACAATAAATGGCTCAGCTACCAATATACTACCACCACTATCACTAGTAATAAGCCATTTTCATTCGATATATATTTATATAACATTAATATTAGGCTTATTTGCAAAGAATACAAACTGTTTGCCGACGTAAACAAAAGGAAATCATGAGAATTTTATGTACAATGGTGTTGTCAGCAGTAGCCAATGCCTTACATAAATTACTCTCACGGAAAAGGCTTTTTATGTTTATTGATCCAATTTCCATTATGATTTCACAGACTACAGAGTTTAGACATAAATATATATTATCATTTCCCAACTTTTTGCATACAATGCATGGTTAAAGATGCACATAAACTCAATCTATTTTCTTTTGGACCTCTCTGAACTTAAATCAGACACTTTGCAGCAACAACGGCATATCATAATCTGCAAGTTTTCGTTATCTTCATTTCCGGGAAATGTATTTGTCTTTCTGAGCATTGCTATCTGCAGCAATTAGATAATATATGCATATGTACAGTATATAATGTAATCTTTGTGGAACTCTTTTATTTGTTTTATGGATTTCCAGAGAAGAGAAGTAAAATCATTGATTTTATCTCATTGCAAATATTTTCTGAGAAAATTTACTTATCAAGCTATTGACAGTGAGTGCATCTGTAACTTTTGGTAGCAGTATAATCGAGAATGATAGATTAAATTTTATTTGTATAGTGGTAAAAGTTCAAGTTAAATGGTAGAAGACTAATAAGATTATTACAAGGATTTACTAATTACAATACTAGCAAACTATTCATACAAATATGTATAATTTCCAGAATTTTTTGTGTACATTTTTTTGCTTCCTTATTTGACTTCTGAGGAAAGATAGGTCTGTTGGAAAAATATAAAAAGTAGTAATTACATCAATATAGACTATTGGACCTTTATCCTTTGTTCTTGTAAGAAAAATAGGAAGTAATCAGCTACAAAAAATAAGGACACAAAAAGACACAAATAAATTAAATGAAAGCTTGTGGGTCGTGATCCCACATCCCACTACCTTGCATCTTCCAACTTTCATTTTACAAAAAAGTAATAATTTTCTTGTCTTTTACTTCCACAAGTTTAATGAGATTGTTGGCTGTATTTGCCTTTGATCTCTTTTCAACAGTAAAGTAAGCTCATAAGGAAGATGAAAACCAAAGGTTTTTATTATAACGTCTAAGAAGATTGAACGCAAACAAACAAATTAGGTTAGTGAACATAAGCTTGAACGTAAATAAGAAGAACAAAGATAGAAAACATGCTTCATGATGAAAGGAAATAACAATATAAAAAATGAACTAATTTATATAAAAAAATACTTTCAACTTACACAACTAGCTGTTCGTGATACAGACAAACTTGCCTTTTCTATGACTTATCTTACACTGGTAAGTTAGAGAGAAGCAGAGGAAAAAAAGTAAATGAAAAGACAACAAATAATCTGTGACAAATTGCAAGTTAATTTACAAGCAACTGGATCTGACAAAACTTGACAGCGTGACAATGGGAGTTGCATGAGGCTCCATGACTTGGTGTAATATTTCTTCCTGCTTCATTTCAGTAATACTACGCGCAGCCCACAAAAATAGCTGAGAGAGAATCTCAGATAACGAGACATATAAAAACAGCCTTTCCTCTCCTCTCCAGTTATAAAAGTTAGTTTAATAGATTTTTCGTGCGGTATAAGTATAGTATAACAGCATAAAAACAAAATTTCGGTAAGAGTAACAATTTTCACTTTCTCCTCATCATCGTCGCCATTGTCCTTGTCAGCTACAGTGTCAGCCACCCGACACACCAACAATGCTCTTTCACTACTATTCATTGTAAAACTAGAAGACAGGGATCATTTTGCCATTGTTGACTTTAAACATTGTCTGACTTTGTGAAAGCGAGAATGTAGGAAAAAAATATTTTGTGACTTGGCTTGCGTGCAGTAAAGCTGTACTAGGAAATGTTACATGGGCACTACACTACGATTGCGATGAAAATACCTGTATGCATATACAACATGGCATGATCCTGTTCCAATATAAAAAAGTGCTGCACTAATGTTTTCTTTATCAGAACCGGAATCTGCACTCTTAACCGCTGAATAAAAAGTAATTTATCTTTGCTCAGTCAGCTTTAAATGTGAGGTTACCGTTTCCAGATAAATGATTTTCAGCCAGATAGTGTACAAAACCAACTGAGCTCTCACAGAGAGAGTATATATTTTTATATGGATTTCTGTACCGTGATGTGATACGAATCCTATTAACTTATAGACATAAATATAATGTTATAAATACATATATTACATCATAACATATATATCCATATTATAAATCAGTAGTTGGTTGGTAGTGGTGGTAGTATTTTGGTGATGATGGAAAAATACGTGATCCAACGATAAATTATGAGTAAGTAAAGGCTTACCGCAGTGAACTCCAATGACAAACCGTCCAATAATCAATATTTCGTAGGATCGGGTAGACCGGGTCAGTGCCATCAGTGCGCCGCCACCAATTCCCAGGATATCACTTAGAAGTAATCCACCTTTCCTATAAATAACACATGAAAAACGAAAAGAGATATAGCAAATTAGTTAGCCTTGTACTAAAAATAATGAACATCTTCACGACTTTTACTTAGCACAAGGATCATTTGGCAAGCTGTCTGCAAGAGAGAACAAAAATATACTAAGGAACCTCAGAGAACCTGGAAG
Organism: Entomobrya cf. arborea Gr-Col-00668; assembly: GCA_034699025.1. Classification (NCBI taxonomy): domain Eukaryota; kingdom Metazoa; phylum Arthropoda; class Collembola; order Entomobryomorpha; family Entomobryidae; genus Entomobrya; species Entomobrya cf. arborea Gr-Col-00668. Next base: position 8,002 of record JAQIWN010004155.1, read on the forward strand.
CTGGAAAAAAGAGCTAAAAACGGAGATGTATGACATTTCGTTCAATATTACTTTATTTATTGCCCATATTCTACTTCCGCAACGATTAACCACCGGTACCGGTACATTACTTTGGAGTTCGTTTTTGTTGTCCTTTTTCGTATCATAAAATATTGAATGAATTTATATTTTTACTAGTAAAGAGAGTGCCACAAGTAGGAATAGAAAAATGAGTACCCGTGAATACGACAGCAGCAATTAGCATTCATTTTGCTGAGCTTACTTACATCGTACAAATGAAATGCCTAATGAAATGCAATGTTCTAAATTGTTCCGATTCTACAAGTTAGCTGAAGTAACTTTCTCCTGAGAACTGGTGTGATATAAGCTTTTTGTACATGATTTTTTAAAGGTAAATCCTTGCTTGGCACTTTTTTTATAACATGTTTATATAAGATCTTACCTTCCGAATTTATTGGCGATCATTCCACCCCCAAATCCACCAAGCATTCCTCCAATAGCAAAGATGGAAACAACATACGAGTACGTCTCTTCCAGTGTATCCTTTGCCATCGACTTATTTTTATTACGCTCCTCCCAAACTTCCTTTATAAAGTTTTCGATATCCTAGAGCAAAAATTATAAAAGATATCATGAAATTCATGAATGTATTCATTCTCAAATATTATAAGTCTTGTGACAAAAAAACGACGCAACACTTTTGAATTTTTGAGTCCTCATATTTTGAATAATGCTGCCAGTCTACAAGAAATAGTCTTTCTGGAAGTATCTTCTTTTTTGTGTGTGATTATGTAAACCTATTGCATATCCCTATTTTCCTTTTTTCCACGTATTTGATTCTAGACATTTTTTACTTACACTTACTGGATTTGCATGTGATTTCTTATCGATGACAAGAAAATATGGCATATCTTTTTTGTCTTCTTTTTCTTTATTCATAGCAGTAAAAGTAGAGCAAAAAAACTTGGGATTTTCACTGGTAGCAATAAAGTTATGTTTTAAAAGTTTGATGATGACGACAGTGGTTTTTGTGGTATGTATAGTGGCATTGTATGCTAAAAAGGGACCAATAACCAGATCAAAGATGTTCATTCAGTTTGGTTAGCTATATTTTGTAGATGACAGGCCACGAACTTCTATATCCATATCCCTAGCACAAATATCTGCATTACTTTTTTGTGTATATTCATTGGAATTGTAGAGAAGTGTAGTATTTATAACAAGAACGCCACTAATACCACCATATCACCTCGTGTCAGCCTCAGAGGCTTGAACATTTTGAACTTGACGTCGTAAAGTGGGTAATTTTATGCGAGATGAACATGAATGACTTAAAGTCATAAAATAACGAACTACTTTTCCACTGCTACCATACCACACGACACACACTCATCGACATCCTCTACTTGGCTGGGCATATACAGTGGAAACCTGTCGAAGCTTTTAAAATCTACAGATTGTGCTTTCGCGCATATATGAATTCCAAAAAAGGAAAATGTGAAAAACAAGTCGTCGAAGGAATGGAGATTGAAGAGGAAAAACTAAGCTGTAAATTATGAAATGTCTAATCGTCAAAAAGCTGCTTGTCTTTCAACAACGGGGTTTTTGTCTAGGTAGTTGTTTAATATGATGGTGATTCATCGTAAACACTGCCAATTCGACTGAAATATTATGATCTGGAATTATTGTCAGGTGTGTAAAGTAAGGAATGATGTTTTCTCTTGTAAAAATAATTATTTTCCATAAGGGATCATAATAAAATGGCATGCTTGCGGAGTTGATGATGACAGGAAAGTTTTGCGTGTAAATTCTAATTTTGCGTAGGATGTGATGTAAGGTAAATGTGCAAGTTTAGATAAGGGTACCATTATGCTTTATTGTGATTGCAGTGATGTTATTTTAAACAACTACGACCGACCAGACCACAACTCTACCTTATAACCAGCCTTACATTTTGTGATAGTTTCTAGAGTTGTAATGAAAAAGGAGTAAACACATAAGATTCGTTTTTAGCGTTTTCTCATTTGATGATGTAGAATGTTGAGGAAAAAGAGATGTGAACAAGGAATATATTGGCGAAGTACATGTAAAATCTTTTAGAGGATTCATTAAAGTACTACTTAAACTTGAAGGAAGAGAAAAGTAACGTAAAATGTGTGTGTGCATGGCTTGGTTGAAGAGTGGTGGTTGTAAGAAGGCAAGATACTCTTGTAGCCTATTTTCTGGATTGTTCGTGCTTTTTTACGCCTTTTCAGATTGAAAGAAGAGGAAGAAGGAGAAAAGGGAAAGTAAAGAAAAAGGCTTTCTCTAATGAAGTATGGAATGGAAGTGAAATGGTACAGAAGGAATGATGATGAGGCTCTCGAGACTGACTGGCTCTTTCACTCAAGGCAATAGTATTAGAAGAGGAGAGAGAAGAGCAAGATGGAGAGATTGGGGGAAAAGAGGGACAGGCAGACAGACGAGAGAAGGGGAAATTTTGACAAATCATGCAAGGATCTTTATGTCATGTCTTCACATGAATATTAACAAGAAAAACTCAAATCTTTCAAACGGGGATAGCTCTATGAATGTGCTTACGTCTTTCTTGAGCTCTCTTGAGTATTTACATGTAGTCAGTCTTGTTCTTTCTATTAAATCATCAGCCCTCATGGAATAATGATTTTTATGTGGAGTCGTATCAAAATTAGCTGATAGTAATATTTTACGATGTTTTGTGGCATAAGTATTTTACTTTTTAAAAATCACAATTCAGTTGAAGGCGTATACTATTGTGTACTATCCAATATCTAGCATCATTGTATGCCGTCAATGCACTATATGCACCGCCTAACTTATGGAGAAAAAAATAAAATGACATATACCAAATGGGAAAAAATCAAGCCAAAATAATAATTAGTGTTTTGAAAGGGAAATCAGTTGCTGAATCATCCAAAAATTCGACATTAAATTGCGATTGGTACTTAACCTATGATATCATGATATAAAAATAACCTTCATTTTAGTTGCAAATCTGATCCAAGTTCTCTCTATATATATACATCTATGAATATAAACAAAAAAACAACGAAAAATATTTAGCGTCGCAGTATGTTTACCTTCTTCGGAGCATTGATGACACCAGTGTTGTAGCCGAACTGTAACATACCCAGTACGGCTGCAAAAATGGAGAAGGAGAGAAAAGCGGTCAGTCCCTGTAATTCACAACAAATTTGTATTAAAACTCAGTCAGTCAGGGATTGTTCATCAAAAATTACAATTAAATTATATTTGATTGAAACATGAAGCGCAGGCAAAGCCAATGACAAAAATTAGTAAGCTGGCTTAAACTAAAAATAGGCAATAGCTTAATAAGCTTAAAAACAATTTGAATTTATAGCATCAATAATCAAGCATACAAAATAAATACAATAGACTAGCAATGATAAAGTTTTTGTTATCGATTCTTAAAAAATATCATCACATTTCTTCCAAATTAATGTTTATTAAAAGTAGCAAATAATTCACTTAAAATCAAAAATATAGAAAAACCAAATTGATTATTTCCTGCTTTATTAACGAACTGCTTTCATACAAGAATAAAAAGTTGAAGCAGTCGTCACAATTTAATTACATTCTTCTTTTGTCATTTAAACTAGTAGAATATATACCTGACGTCTCTATTTCTTCCATTTATGCTGGAACACACTTGACTT
>JAQIWN010004156.1:0-11693 GCA_034699025.1 Entomobrya cf. arborea Gr-Col-00668
GACAGACAGACGGACAGACAGACAGACAAACAAACCAATCGTATAACTACGATGAATACATTCATCTACGTAATAAACTGCCTCACATAACACTTGAGCCAAATGCTCCCATTGCTCCTCCGTTCCGTTGTCTGTCGATTACGGTTGTATGAATAAGGGTGTCAAGAGTAAATAATCAATTCAAGTTGAATGCAGTAATGTCTTGTACATGATATGACTCAATAAAATTTCAAGCTTGTTGAGAATCTAGGTGGTATGTTTCTCTTATTGATTCAATTACAATGCTTAACTCAATCTCCATGGTGAATGGCATGTTATGGGGTGAAAAGTCAACCCAATATGGCATAATAATTCGTGGTATGCTTTACGAGCTTTCAATTATACAACAACCACTTGCAGTCATTCATCTATAAATGAATGGATTCCATTCAACAGTACGACGTACAAACTATATGTGTCCATACTTTCACATCATTAAGAAGTCATGTCTTGGACTCACACTCAGTCAGAGTCCATGTAATGCATGATGCATGCTTTGAAATTAAATCATATACGGACAAGGTTCCATCCTTTATCACTGCACTAGTGCTGCTGGTTTTGTAGCAAAATTATTTTAGGTGTAGGAACATTTTGGGAAAATTGTTTCCAGGAAAGCTTGACTTGAAATGAACTATAGTCAAGTAATTGGAGGAAACTTCCTTTTACACAATCCAATTTGTTATGGCTGTGCCTTCAGCCACAGCCAAAAATGGTTTGCTAGTTGATCTCGCATGCTTCTCTATAGACCCCTTTCTGGCACCAAATACTTCAACATACAACGGCATTCGTTCAAGCCAGACAAATCATTTATTCCGAGTTAATATAACGGTGTCGGTGGTGTGGTGTAAGCATTACTATTTTCCCTTTTTTTCCAAAATTACATAACATGTTTCATTACATAAACTACTACACTCAAACTTTTCATTATTGTGGTTTACTATATATTCCCATGAATCATACATTTTCTTGATTTTAAATTTTATAAAAAGCAAACAGGTAAAATAGCGTGTTTGCGGTGGTTTCACATACCTATTCTTTGCTCATAAAATGTGGAGTATCATGAAAAGGTGTGACCTCCGACCGAACATTTAATTACGGAATTAATAAAACGAGTTATCTAGCCAAAGGAGCGAAGGAGTATAATGTAGGCAGTCACATTTTACTGCATACCATTACATTTCCATTCATGCTTATGTCTTGCTGCATTTCTTTGTTCGTCGCTGCTGGTGAAAAAAAGTATCCACAAAGATGATGGTGCGCTAAGCCAAAAATCCAAGTCACTGTAATTAATTATAGGGGTTGTACCCCCAATTCAAACACAGTAGTGTAAGATCTTTGTAAAAAAAATCGCTTTTTGGAGAAGGGAAAACTCGGTGAGAAATGGTAATAGTTGCACTACATTAGAGACAGAATAGGCTCTTGTGTAACTATTACAGAGAATACCGAAATAGATTTCTTATCCGTTTTCTCTCAACTCATTTCTCCGAACATCCGGAGTATCTTCAATACGAACTTGTGGGGAATGAAATTGTGGTGTGTTGAGAGAATAAGTGTGTGTGTAACCAAATAAGTAGCGGTGTACATTAACATTAAAGCTGCAATGCAAACACGTTTATATATCTTTGCTGGTAGGTTATATATTATACGTATTAGATTTATTACCTATATTTTGGATCTTATGCACAATCATCTGCATTTCACCGTGAGTTATAACATTTATGAGACTTTAAGGGGAGACGGAAAAAAACACGCTTTCCCTTTCCCTCAGGCTGGGTTTCACAGCATGCGCTAAAGACTGACGGTATGAGTATAATACCCGCATCGCATACATTTGCCATGTCATAAAATACTATGAAAAGCCACCCAACCTTGGCTAATGGATGGATGGTCCAAACGGATGAAATTAAAGGATAAAGACTTGATTCCAAAAATGCTCATTCTAACCAAACTATATTATACATTTCATACACAAGTTAGTTTACAGCTCTTCAGTCTTCGTTGGTAGTCCCTGTCCCTTCCTCGAATATAATGGAGATCGTGATATGATGGTAGCGATAGTAGTGATCATGATGATGATAACACTCTCCCAAAACTAAAGTATTATTGTGGTTACCAAACGTTCCACACGAAAATAAACTGGAAAAAATCAAGCTCCGTTTCAATAGCATGCCCAAGTGTATTGCACGTTATACTTACATGGTTCACCATTCCCAATGTTTTACTTGTGTTACATGTATTTAATATAAATACATTAGTATTTTTGGAATCATTTCATAGCTATCGTGAGAAAAGTATCAGAGAAACAGAGAAAAGGCATAGTCACCACTAGAAAAACTCTGGAAGGCCACACTACCTTTTGGAACGCTGTGTACAAATGTATGTATACCTATTGACTATCATTTTTCCGATACCATTCGATTACTATATTACGAGAAAAACGACAGCGACAGATGGTCAAACTTACCCTAATAGGTTAAAAGATTAGCGTCAAGCGTCAACCACACACATACGTTTGCAATTCACATTTATAATGTTAGTAGTTGGTGGTCGTTGCACTAGCATTGGTGTATATTTTTTGTAGATGTGCTATATATTATAGTTTTCGCCACAAAAATGAAGGAGACAAGTTTGAAAAAAGAAGTGCGGTTTGTATTCCGTGAATCATGAAAAATAAAGTGACTGCTGCTATATACTGCGATGTGGTTATGAGGGTGAATCGGTGACTGGTCACCATTTTGGATCGAACTCAATAGTGCGACCGACCGACCGGGGTGGGACATACAGATATCTCTATCACCATGATGGTCATCGTCAAAGCAAATATAGTGTTTGGTGGTGATGGAGATGACCATTGGCAGCGGGAGTAGTGCATTGTAGGCAGCAGGTCGAACAACTCATCAATTACAAGAAAAATACATCTTTACATTTTATCCACAAGCCATGATCAATCCTTCCTTCAAGCCAGTATATATAAATGTCTACATATAAATGTAGCCATGTGCCCGCGTGGTGATGATGATGATTTTCATGATTTTCTACCTCTTGGCTATATCAAGTACCTACCAGTGCCACTACAACTGATATCCCATCGCCACCTCAAGAAACATGGTAATGACGAGTGAAACAAGACATATTTGGGCATAAATAAAGACACAAGATTTTGCTGTGTTTTGAGACGAGAATTTCTTTTTAAAAATCTAACTCGTATGTGACCCATGGTATATAATGCATTATGGGCTTCAATAATATGAGTGCTTTATAAGAACAGAAAAAAACATTACTTTAGAACATAAAAACTGCAACTTCACTTTTGAAGCTTGTTTCTGCTATTGAAATTAAGTTTAGTGTCGCTGCTCGACGAGGATGAAATATGAAAGAGTATATTTTTCTTGTTACTAAACAAAAGCGTCATCAAAATCAAAAGGGCCAAAAGTGTGACAGATTTACTTATCTTTTATTCTCTGTTAAGTTAGATATGTAAGTGACAATTTTTTTCTTTAGGAGGCCCAATAATGAGATATGTGTATATACGGAGCAACCTTTATTACTAAATATTACCATCATTGTGCTTTATTTATTTACTTGTGGTAGTGGTGGCACAGCACAAAGGCTTTCAGTTCAATCTGCACTTGATTTCACCTTTGATTTTTGGTCGTGTATACCTGTATTGAGCAATACCTGTTTATAAATTTCTAATATCTTGCTTAGTTCACACCCACGCATGTTTACAACTTTTGTTCAACTTCAAAAACATATCCCCACCACTCGTTCTTAGCTTTAGCTCCATATTTACTTTGATTTAAAACCAATGTTCTTGCTCTTTTACCTTTTTGGCGACGCAAATTTAGTATCAATACACAATACACACTGAAGAAGTATTATAGTATTATATTGTAGTAAATTATTTTGATTGAGATGCATGAAAAGAAAAGCATGTGTGTGTGGATTTTTTCCATGCATCTCGATAGAATTCCATTAGGCTAGCCATATTTCATATTTTTTCGAACAAATGATGTCCAATCATAACTCTTTCTTGATGAGCAATAAGAAAAAACCACAACAGAGATCTCATGTGGTGAGATGTGAACATACATGGTTTTGCGGTTCCTTCATAAAAGCCGTCTTGTTCTTAAGCATCACTAATTCATCATCCCACACATCATATTTTCCACTAGAGTAACAAAACATGGATTCCCATAAATGAAACTCGCCTTTCACTTGCAAAGTTCACATCGAACGAACGCTACAACGTTTTTTAAAGTTATTCTACCATATCGCCTTCTAAACTCAGGCCACTTCCACAACATCACATTGTATCCAGCTGCTCTCTGTGAAAGTATAGTATTGCATTTTCGTATGTTAAAAAAACTTCTATATGGTTTTATCATTTTGTTTTTTACTCCTTTATCTCATTGTCGTTTGAGAACGCAAAGCGATCTATCTTGTTCTTAGTCCTGTCTTCTCTATCTCTATGCCACTTCTCCGTCTCTCTCCATCTCTCTAGTGTTTTCGTTGTCGTCAAAGGTGTGAATGAGATCACCACCCTTCACCCTTTGCCTTCCATGCAGGGTATTCCGTATAGCAAAAAGCCTAACATTTATATCGCATTCGTGCTCATGAATCAAGTTGAGTTGAGTGGGTTGACGAAAAGGAGCAAATACATGGTAATAAGCCACCAATCTATCTCTATCAAAATCAATTGATCGGTTCCCAGGTACATTTTCCTTCTATTTAGCTCGACTCAACCGCAACTTTACTTTTTAAATCAAAAAGAGAGATCACAAAGACGAGGCCCTGAACAGGGTGATTATTCCACTTACTTGCCTCAGCTATAAGACCAAACGCAAACTCTATACAAAATTATTGTACTGTGTGGTAAGAAAAGTACAATAAAGATCCCATTACAATGATTTCTCCAGTTCCCTTTTGTTAGACTAACATATTCGCTTAGAACATTTCATGCATGCGTGCGTAGGCTTCCTAAATTTCATTGAGTCATTATTACATGCACTCTTCGTATTTCGTGACTTCATACATATAAATGTGGAACTATTAAACAATGTGTACTTTCCAAACTTTTTTATTTAGTCCACAAGTCAACTAAGCACACGAACGAACTAAGAGTATTAACAAAACATACATAAAATCTTTTGGATGATTGGGTTGATGATGATGCTGTATTTTATGTGATGGTGCGGGGTGACCTGTAGAAAAAAATGTAGCCCAGCCTACGCACTTTTTAATATATTATTCAAAAACTGATTCTCATCATGATAAGAAATATTTCATACTGTGTAGCATAATAATTGACGTTTAATGCAACGAAGGGTGCACCTCCCTGAGTGTTGTGTTAGTCAAGTTTCGTTGGAGAGTCACAAAAAAAAAAGAAACTTGATGATTTGTGTAGAAATTTATGCAGATAAGCTAAAGTAATAATAATAACATAAATACGTACTATTTCATAAGATGTCATTAGAATAGCTACCAACTTTACTGAGTGTACGACTTTTACAGCGAAACTGCCGTGAGTCCCGATACTTTTCTTTTACTCACAGCATTGAAGGATGTATTTTAACGCTACGCACATCACCAGGACAAACAAGTTTGTGGTGTCTGCCACAGACACAGACAGAGCTATGCTCATTTTCATAGAACGAAAGTCATCTGCATCATCACCACCGCCACAACTTCAACCGCTGTTCATGTATCACGCGAATCAATGAACCAACCCGCTAGTAAAACTCTTAATTTCCATTACACCTGCCATCCAATCCTTATAGAAATTGATGGGAATGGAAATTCCGTATGAAAATATCCCAAAGGAGACAGTTTCCTCCAAATTGCGAAAACGCATCCGGGCATTTTGGCCAAAAATAGTAGCAGATGGACGGGGACTTCAGTGGGTCCCATGCATATAGTACACTGTGTAGGAAAAACAAGAATCATCAAGCAATTGCAACAACACTAAAACTACAACAGTGCCAGTACAACTACCTACTCTTTTATGTGTACCTATACCCAACAATAACACTTGCAGAGAGTAAGTTCACTTTTTAAAAGAAGTTCTTCTTATGTCGAGTTGTATGAGATGAGATGAGGGAATGGGACAAAAATGAATGTGATATTGCGTGGGCACACTACATTTTGTTCGTTTGATTTGCTTTCTGGCACGGCACCACAAGATTCAAGATTGCTTTTTATAGATATACCTACTTATACACGACCACACTTACATATGCATTGTGTTTAAACTTCTTGAAAAGGCGAAGAAGATGGAGAGTACATATGTTTTACTAGACAGACTTATGATTCATATGTAATAGTGGTATGTGGTGTTATTGTTTTTTTTTTCTCCTACTAAAATACATACAATAGAATATATACATATTATTATACAGTATACTTATCATATTGGCTGCTGGCGAGTGAGTCAAAGTTAATAGAAGTTACAAGTCGCCTTTTTTGTTTTCAAATCAGTAGAGAGCCCGAGCCTCTGAAAACTTTGTTTTCAACCCTCTACATAAAAAAAAAGAAACTTTATCGTTAAGATGTAAAACTAGTAAGTAAAATGGTAATAACAATGCCGTAATAAATACAACACAATATGTGGCAATACATAATGTACATCTTTGTCAGTCATTAACATCATCTGTGTCTATGTGTAATAATAATATATAGAAGAATAAAGGGTTAAGTAGAGTATAATTTGTATATGCAGCCTATGCTATTGTAAATAGCTAGAAAAGGCGGTGGTGCGCTTGATGGCACGACTTTTACAACACACACACCATTTGAATAGATTCTTTTAAAAATGTTACCGAACTGAGGAAGTTAAGAACGTTACGCCCAACTAACGCATGAGATGAGGACATGGATGATAAGTAAATGTATTGAATATGAAATTAGAAAATGTATTTTTGAGAATTTTTTTCTTGTATACTTTTTGAAATCATTCGCCAAAGTACTTAAAAATATACTATAAAGCGTGTAATTCCTTTGACTGCCATAAGCCATAATGTAATTTTGTAGTCTATAATATGTACTTGATACATTTAAGTGAATTGACTTTTTACTCGTGGGCCAGAAGAAAAGAATTTTCCACTTTCTACGTAGAAATATTTTTTGCACTTAGTTTTTTCTCTCTATCTTTCTGTTTTTACAGAGAACGTATGCCGCTGATGGTGTGCCACTGGTGTTACTGTCAGTGTAACTGTTGTTGTTTGGGCTTTCTGTCTGTGAATCTGAATAGAATTTGATGATGTACATACGGCAATACAATAAAGTAAGGCACCATATGTGATCCCAATGTAATAATAATAATAATATCTTGTCTCTCGTTCCCCTTTCCCAGTTCAAACTTCCTCCACCTTAACTTAACTTTTTTCAACTTGTAAGAATTCCACATGAATGCTGTTATTAGTTAAAATGTTTCACTGTTGTCGCTGTACATTTTTTCTTCAAAAAGCATGCTGCATAGCATCAGTTATTTAATATGAGCCCCACAAGACCAGTATTTCTGAAGTAATAGAAAATACTTCATTCTCGTGTGCTTTTTTACTACACACTACATTTTGTGTCTCCGATAAGGAATATACTACCTTAACTTAAGTAAAAAAAACAATATTCCAAATATAGAGAGGCAAACGCCAAACAAGACGATATTATGACGACGACGAATTTTCGGAAAATGAGATAGAACGTTGGAGAAGAAAAGAGCAATAACTTCCATGAAAGTAAGCAGCCTAGCAGCCCAAAAAACTCGCCTACTGGAAAAAAATCACACACAAAATGAATATAAAAAACCTACACCAAATAGAGCTGACTGAATACTATATTAATATTATATTCTATTAACATTTTGAACATTCTTATTGCAATATATTTATGCTTAATGGCTGTGCATAAGTATACCTACGCGACGTAACCTTTTAAAAACATTCTTGCTCTTGTTAACTTTTGTACAAACATCAGAAATAAAAAGAAACTTTTCCGAGATCAAACTGAACACTGAACTATGCGCGTCTCCGCATAAAAACATATTAAACATGTTGTAAGACGTCTGATTGCGAATGAATTGTGTACATTATGTATTCAAAATAGTTAAATAAATACGAGCCATTTATTTGGAGACCACAGATGCCAAACACTACCAACTTAACTTACTTCTCTGCTTCCCTTCAAGAAGCACGAGTAAACTTCTTTGAAACAAGCTATACATTTAATCACAAATATATTTTTTGGAGGTCCCTTTATAATAAAAACAAAAAAAAATCCCTTTTTTGGTTACTTTTCTAGCTTTCTGATATTTCAAAATTATCTTTTATTCAAGCCATAATAGAGTATTGTGAATCATAAAAAAAGTTGCCCTTTTGTTACCATTTTTTTCTTCTCTTTTTATCATAATTTCATGTATTTATTATTTTTATTTCCGCGTTACTACAAGACTTAAACAAGACCAAAAAACCTGCGTAGGAATGTAGACGGGGTAAAGAGAAAGCGACTGTGTCGTGTCAGTACATGAAAATCACTTTACAGAATTCCACAAGAAAAAAAAACTTTTAGCTTTGTAGCATGTAACCGTAACCGGTGTCCACCGCATGACATTCTCAAATTAAAGCCTTATTTTTCTCTTGTGTAAACAACGAAGGGAATTCTGAATATGTATTTCAAACTTGAGTATTCATATTATCATATTATACCAGTCTGTAATTGTACGATATTACTTTTTTAGATGTAGATATTAAAATCCTACACGGTTGGATTACTGGATTACCGCCTTATGTTACTATGTATGTGCTTTGTGCTGTGATAGTACGTTTAACGTTTCATAATATAAAATGGATACTGAACTGACTGCATTAATCCGGTAAAACGGCAGTGGCAGTGGTGGTGCCAGAGAATTTTTTGAACAAAGAAAATCACGCCAGTTGAGAGTCAACATGTATTAAGTACATAAACATGTTGCTTGGCTGTGCTCGATCCTTGATAAAAAAAATCTAATCAAATGAATTCCAGATTTTATTTACGCATAAGATTACCTTAAAAACGCCTGTGTCACAGTCATAATAGGAAACATTACGGTAGACATACCGTAACAGTTTGTTCAATACGCTATATAAACTCTTTGAGTATCATACATACATGCATGCATTATTCATCAGTCACGTTCACGTACTAGTTTCCAGATTGAGCTTCCACTTCCTAACAATACTTTTTATATAGCATGTTTAAAGTAAGCAGTAATGAAAGAACTTGTATGTATTTTTCTGAACCAGGAAAAATATGCAGTTAAATGTTTCGTCAGGAATTCTGACGAACTATTTTACTTTTGCCAAATCCTAAAGCAGATCTTCTATATGGAATGGAGCCCCCTGCTCTTCATAAACTGCTGTCGTTAAATAGGAGCATAAGAAAACAAAAAACCACCGCAGTAAACAATATACTCGCGGTACTCACACAGGAACATAAAATAAAACGGGTAGAAAAAGGGCAACAAAGGTTGGTTGGTATTACTTTATCGAAGTTTTGGTAAAAGCAGACAGGCTTGGCTTTAGATTACATACATATTATCCCACCTTGTTGAGTTTGTTCAAAGAAGGTCCATACACAAAATGAACAGTGGTGTAAAATGATCATTACCATTATGTACTCCTTTACTTTTACTTTCTTTTTCTGCATTTAGCGATGATGTACTCTTTAAAGAATGAAAATATGGCGATAAACGTGAGTGGTGTTTTCTCTAATAAATATATACAAGCAAAAGCATATTCATGCATACAAAATAGTGCGCAGCAATACGCAATGCAGTTTGCAGAGAAAACTTATCTTTTTGCTGTGTGCTGTACTATCATCGCAAACACCCATCACATACAACAGTAGAGTAGAGTTTAAATTTCCCAATTATCTTTTCCCTTTTAATGTTTAATCAACGTGAACTGATGATAAAAGTATAGTTTTCTCTGGAAAATTGTGAAATGTGTGGGCTATTTCATTGGGAGTTAATCAACGTGTAATCAACTTTCCAAGCATGGTGATAGTTGATATTGATGATAACATCTTTCCATTTCTTTGGCACTTTGAAATGAAAGAAGAAAATTTGAACATGGTGGCATAGTGGCATGGCATTCTTGTCGGTATTCTCCGCTATTGTTTTATAGAAAAGACGAGACACAAGACGGGACATGTTTGTGAATGAAGTCATGTCATTTTAATCAAAATCATCTACTTGAGATTTTAACGTAATTATAATGGTGGTGGCAGCCAATCCTGCTGTGCTCTTGCTGCTATTACGAAACTCTGTTTTTGTAAAGGCGCTCTGACTCAATAACTCTTCAGGAGAGAGAGAGCAAGAGAGAGAGAGAGCAGGTGCAAACACATGCTACGGAGTAATTTTCAATAAGAGCAGCAGTCATTCACTATAGCACTCACGAAACTTACTTGTGAGTTGTGAACATGGAGTTTATTCAGTTTAGACAATGACGTACTTTGACAAAAAGATCAAAATAGAAATATAGTACCAGCATATTAGATGAAGTTAAGATATTATTCATGATTTAAGCGTGATGCCCTTTGTGTTTGACAATAGTAAAACACATACAAGTATTTATACTATACCTGTACTGTTCTGTACCCGAAACATAGAGAAAGAATGCTTTGTCATGCACCTTTATCTTAAAAATAATATGCTAATTTTCACATTCGATTCTCCATTTTGTTGCTGTGTTGGTGGTGGTGTCACGGTTAAAATCAAGAACCAAATGAATTACATTTTCCAGTAGGTGGAATGTTTGGCTCAACCAAAAATTGATTGCTTATCATCATATTATTCGTATTATCGCCTCATCGACTTCAACAAATCACAGCTTTCTGTACTTGATTTTTTTGCCGTGCCGTTTCATCATAGTTTCCTCATTAGTACTAGGTGTAGTACAAATATGTACATTGTTTAAAATTACTTAGTTAGTTTGTAAAAAGAAAATTTGAAAAATAATAATACAATGGGTAATCAATTCGTCTCGGTTTAATCCATCGTTGTTATTAGCATGTCTTCAGTCTTTATGCGTTTTGCTTTAACAACGAACTTAAGTATCTAAAGACAAAGTCAGCACGGCGCGCTGCACCCCTTCCTTACAGCATTTAAAAGTTTTTTTTACAACAAAGATTTAATCGATAATAAGTTCACAAATTGAAATCGAGATCAAAATGGAAACTAAATTGATGCGTAGAAGTTTTCATTTTAAATTAAATGAACCAAATGATGTTTTCGTTGTTAAAAGGAAACTAAATGGCAGTAAAATACTAACTTCTATTGTACTTTTAACTTTTAGAATAATAAAATGATATTAAAAACTTTGCACAAACTGAGCTATGAAACATCCACCTTTTAAGTTATGTAGTTATTTAGCAACAAAATAAGTTAAGTTAAACTCTCTTGGCAACCATTTTCATCATGTTTTGTTGGTACATTATGACTTTTTCTGTTATATTGAAGTCGCTTTAACTGTTGGTCACTCCCAGTTTAATAATCTATACCATTCTTGTTTTTATATTATTTTTCGCATTTTATTTCCTTTTGTAATTAGCCGGCCTCACTTAAAATAAAAAGATCGATCATTTATTTCAGCCAACAAATATCAACCATAAGCTGATTTGCT
>JAQIWN010004157.1:0-11693 GCA_034699025.1 Entomobrya cf. arborea Gr-Col-00668
AAGCCCTCTGTTCATTAAATTAAAAGTCTGGTTACCTCTTTGACATCATTTCCATGTTTTTCCAACGCTTCTTTACATTTTGAAAAGGAATATCCAGTAGCCTTCCTCAATTTAGCTAGTGCACTTTTCTCCACCGGTTTTACTGATGCGGCTGCCGCATTCCAGAGCCTTGTTGTATGGAAATATCGTGATATCAACATGGACATGCTGACTAACCTGACTATTAATTAACTAATCACAATAAAAAATGACTATGCTATCGCTATTCGCTGTCACCAACAGCACTGGCTAACTCCTTTTAAGACGGTTCAGAACTCAAGAGGTGGATGCGGTAAGTGATGCAACAAGATTTTACTGAAATATACTCACTGTAGTTTGTTAATTAAGTTCACCGGTATAACGTATATTTACATTTAAAAACATGTAACAAGTCTGAGGTAAGTTTGTTCCTTGTGGTTTGAAGTTCATTAGTTCATTTCATAACAAATCTTTACTGGGTCTCCATCTGGAACTGGATTTCGCGGATAGACTGGGGCATAGTGCACGTAAACAAAGTAAACTCTTTGTTGGCTTTATGGTATGTTATGGATCACGCTTCCCATGTTTCATGATTATGATGATGTCATAAGATGCTCTAATTGAATCACCCCTTTCAACAAAACAAAACATAATCTGAAACCCGATTTTTTATGCAACTGATAATTATTTTTCTTATAATGTTAACTTAAAATCAGATAAAAAGGAACCATCATTCCAACACGCAATAATTATTTTTAAATGCTTTTTAATTTTTATTGAAATAAAATATGATCATATTCCATTTTTAGTAGATAATCAGAAAATCAAATTTCGTTTTTGAAAAGAGTGATGTCCAGTGCATGTTCACCAAACGGAGCATTTGTTTGCGGGATTCATTGGGGATCCGACAGGACAGCTAAAATCTTTCGAAAATTGTTCCATGTTGGCAAAAGTACCTCGAACACGAAATTCTCCAGGAGAATGGACACCCATTTGAATCGATTCGACCATTTGTTGAGGGCGGACTTTGCTGCACCAGTTATTTGCCGCACTAATCCAAAATAGTTGGTCGGGTGTGTACTTTAATCCGGGTAATTTCTATCAAAAATATTAAAATGCATAAAAATAGCTATAAAATAATTTTTAAAACAACTATATAGTGCAGGCAGACTTTCAAAAAATTATATAGCATACCTTTTCTTCTCCATTTCTTTGAACCCACGATTGGTATCCTGAATAGGCCTGTTTAATTCCACCGTTATCGGCTATATTCTCACCAACAGACACAACTCCATTTAACTAAATGCACATAAAATCATTGAAATCTTAAAATATTCTTTATTTTTGAAAAAAAAAACTTAAGCTGATCACAGAAAAACGCATACCGGGAAAGTGACGTTACGGAGTGCATCTCTGTAAGTAAAACGTCCGTATTGCTCAACAAGACATTTAGCTTTCTCATGAAAATGATGCTTTGTTACTGGATTCCACCAGTCTTTGATTTCTCCATTTTGGTCAAAACGACTTCCCTGTTAAATTAAATAAATCATGTTTTGCATTGATCACAATTTTAACTTTTATTGTAAAGATATAACTAATTTTTAAAATTTGATTCTTACTTGGTCATCAAACCCATGAGCAATTTCATGTCCAATCACCCATCCGATGGCTCCGTAGTTCATGAAACTGGGCCTATTCTTATCGAAAAATCGTCCTTGTAAAATACCAGCAGGAAATTCTGAAATGGTAATTTAAACCATATAGTTTGATTCAAGGAAACAAGAAGCATATAGATTGTAGAGAACATAAAAATAGATTTACAAATTAAACTTACGAATTGAATTTGTGAAGGGTTGGTAGAAGGCATTAACCATTGCGGGTTTGCCAAACTGAATCCAATCTTTTTTATCCACTGGTTGTTTCAATTTACCCATACTGAAATCAGTAGCCCCCTTCGTCAGGTTCAGAATATTTCCGAAGAAACTGTCGGATCTCAGCTCAAGCTAGGTAAAAAATTAATCATGAAATAACGATTGGTAAAAATGTGAGTAATGCATTTCCCGATTTAATGTGATTCAACTTACCCCATTGTATAGCTTTTTGAGATTTTCTTCATCAAGCAACTCTTTGGGATATCCTATGTTGGTTGTCATTTTTTCCGCTTTCTCAAATGCTCTTGTTCTAAAAATTTAATTCATATTATATATCTCCATTTGATGCCAACTTAATTTTCGTAATTTTAATTAACATACCTGGTCCCTTCATCCATCCAATCCATTGTAGCCAAAATACCAACAAACGCTTTCCGAATATCATTAACCATTTCAACAGCGATTTCTTTGGAGGTCTCATCGAAATGTTTACGAACATACATGGCGCCAATGGCTTGGCCCAATGTTTTTGATGCCACGTCAATGCATTCACGCCAGCGTGGCTTTCGCTGTTTTCTCCCACTCAAGGATCCCATAAAATCTTGCTGAACGCGCATGGAGCTTTCATCAAGATATTGAAGTACAGAAGAACTAGCCCTCCAAAACAGATAGTTGGCGAGAATTCTATTGACAAAATATCAATTAACTAATATAATCTTCAGCTAGAAATATCACTTCGTACATACCAATTTAGAAGTAAAATTTTCATACCTTTTATCAGTCTTGCTAATAGTGTCCAACAACACTTTTAGTTGATCAGGTACATGGACATTAACCACTTGAGTTTCATCCACTTCCACATTTTGTGGAAGCAAAGCAGTCATGTAGGAAAGCCAATTTACGCTTGGGAATCTATTTTTAAGTTCCCCGATTGTCATTGGGTGGTAAAAGTTTAATGGATGGCCTCGAGAGAGTTCACGTGGAAGTGAAATCTAGATTATAAAATTATTGAGTATTAAAAATTATACCAATTTTTGTATTATTGAGTACTGGAATGTTATTGTTTAAAAAATGGTACAAAGTACAAATAGGGTTAACACATACATTTGCAAGTGTGCGTTCAAATTCAAGGACTTTCGCCATTTCCAGTTCAGCTTGAGCTGGATTAGCTCCCAATAATTTTGCAACATTGACCTGTTTTAAGTAAAATTACATTATGTGTTGTTTCATAAATATTTATAGCATTTATAGCCAGAAGAATGATATTTTTTTTAAATCTGTACCTGAAATTTTTGGTAAGCATGAATAAAGTGTGGATTGTGCAGTTGCTCTCTACTAAAAGACAACAAAGGTTCTCCAATCTGTTTTTAACGATAAGCAAAAATGTCCCATGTATTTTTTGGAATATAATGGATGAAAACCATTGTACATATTAAAACTTGGCTGAATTGTAATTGGCACACTTACATGAAGTGTTCTAAGATCAGGATTTTTCAGATCATTAACAACTGACACTTTGATCAAGTAATCGGTTGCTAAACCAGTTTGACGAAAATCTCCAATAGTCTTCTCCCAGCTCCAATTCGGATTCCAGTTTTCTTCAAGGACAGGCCAGCCACCCAGATTGGCTAGCACTTTTTTCAATGGTGAAATTCCTAACTGCTCCACTAGACCTGGGTACAAAGATGATCCATAATTTGATAAATTACCAATTATACACAAAGAGATCTGAATTTCATACAGTTTCATAAAAATGTCATGAAATTATACCTGAGTTCATACAAGAATCGTATACAGTCTTCGCAAGAAGGGATGAATGATGCTCAGAGCCATGGCTTATATCAGTCTCCAATATTTCTCGTAATTGTTCAGTTAATTTATCATTAATAGTCCCCATTAATGTCACAGCCCCTTTATCGTCAGGAATACGATGATCCTTTTGGAAGTTTCCACATGCAAATTGGTAAAAGTCATCGCAAGGGCTTACATTCTCATCCAAATTTTCCAAAATACTGCTAGCAGTTTTCACACATTCTGGCGTAAGGCAAATATTGTCAGTAGATTGAACGTTTATCTGTTGAGGAATGACATTGCTGATGCTTTTTGAAGAATGTTCAGTTCCAATGTTGTTGTTATTTGAAATTTCTTTCCGATGAAAAAAATCATTGGTAATTATGAATGCTGATGCTGATCTTTTTGGTTTTGTTTGAAGAATTTCATCGAATCCAACATTTGAAGGGACTTGTGGTACATCAATTGGACCAGTGGTTATAATTTTAATCTTATCATCTAAATATTTCGCAGGAGAAGAGGGTCTATTCACGACGGAGTGCTGTCTTTGGAGTAGGGGTTCCAGAGGCAGCATTCCTGTAAAGAAAAGAGGTATTTGGGGTCGCAACATTAGCAAAGCTCACAAATCGCAATCTACGGTTAAAATAGTCATTATTGGTCCAATTAATCTTAATGCTTTTACCGTTAGTGCGGGCATCGCATAAGCAGCAATGCCCGTTGCAGGACCCCTGAGAAAATCCGTTTTCCTCGCAATATTCATTGCACGTTTCCTTCGAGTGCCCTCCGCATTCAATTTCCATCATTTGACATTCCCAAAAGGGTCCAGGTTGGTAAATGTATCTTGCACGTGTCTAAATTGATTGCGCGTGGGGAGAATAAAAATATAGAGATCAGCTACATAAAGTTCGTAAAAACCCTTTTTTTTTGGAATGTGTCAATGCCAGTGATACTGGTCAGATTTCCATTGCCGAAATCCATTTGAAATGATTTGAACCTACTTCCACAATAATTAACACGTTTGCCACAATGACAAGCCTTGCCACTATTTCCTTGAAACTATGCATTGTTGCAGTTTGTCAATCAAAACAGGTCTTTTTATTAAATCGATATCAGGAATTTAAAAATAGTTTTTTTTGTAGTGATTTTATTTTAAATTTGAATTGCAGTTGTTATATTGGTATGTGATGAGTGAGAATGAATGCTCAAATACTTCAAAACTTTTAAGGTCCAAGAAAAAACAAAATAGCAATGCTATGTATCGGAATGACTTCAAGAGCCTGAAAATCCTCCGCTGAAATTTCAGTCCTTTTATGCAACCGATATTTTGGCACAATTGAAGACAGCATGAGGTATTAGAAGTCGATTAAGCTGTTTTTTGCACAGTACAAAAATAAAAATGGGCAATTCAGGTTTTATAATAGTTATAATATATTCATGCATCATGGTCAATGGTCATTTACTTCAATTTCTCTATAAAAATGTACATAGCATCTTTGTTAGATGATAGTGTTTTAGACGACATTTAGAGCTCTAGAGTCTAGATAGCCAATATGTAATAAATCTGATCGGACAGGCCAGGAGGGGCTGCTGGACTGGATACAATATTTTTGGAAGATAAAATCTTTTGTTCATAATTTAGAAGAATTGAATAAGAGTAATATAAAATTGCAAGAACTTAAACGTAGAATACCAGCTAATACCCTGCGTCAGTGAACTGGACATGTTACTTAACAAGGCAAGGTTGAATTGAAGATAGCTTCTTCGAAGGTATTACGTGTTACATAATACACAACATCAGTCGCAGCTTTTCATTTACGAAGCAAGCCCATAGTAAATATTTATATTGAAAGACTCTGACGTGAGATGAGAGCGTTTGCCGAAATGTGACAAGAAGACGCATTTATATCTAGCTATGATCTAAATATTCTGTTAAACTATTTTCATACTCGTGTATATTATGTACAAATGCTTTTCTCCTCCTCATTTCTCTTACGATTATTGAATTGGGTATCATTTGTACCTGCACGGGGAAAAGAAGTGAGTTTTTACTTCACAGATGAACTTGCTTTTAATAATTATTTTATAGTTATGAAATATTTATGATACAAAACCAGACAAGATATGAATAAACAATTCGCATTTCGTCAATATATCCTAAATTGAATATTGAATTCTTCACTACAATATATAGAATGCATGTAAAAGCGATATTATTCTGATAGTTTTTTAATTTGATCCAGTCTAAACTGGAGGTGAAGAGGTTCTAGGTCTAGGTTGTGGAACCCGAGCTCAAAGCAAAATGCAGATTATTCCAACTAAAAAGAACTATTAGAACTAGATTAATACTATTTTATAGCTCCTTTAAAATCGTTTGAAAAGAATATTACAAGTAACATGAACATGATTAGTAGTTAATTTTGTAATTATTAAATGATACCATTTCAAGGTCATGCAACCCAAAATTTCCACCTTCTTCAAAGCTTACACATTCTCTCATCTCATACGCATTATCTTTTGTGAGGGATTGGTCAGGTCGATTGAATACTACTTTACAATTCAAGTAATTTCGATTGATTCTAATGTGAAGCTATAATTTTAGCCTTCAATTCACAAAATACTTTATATACGTAGTTACTTCATATAATATTTGTGTGTACGAAGAAGATTTTGAAGATACTGCGTAATAGTAATAGTGATAATCAAAGTATCAAAGTTGAATTTGAACTATCTTGAACTATACAAAGAATTCGGATCATTGAGTCGCAATGTAATACAGATCAGAAATATTTTCATCCTTTTATCAACAACGACACGAGGCGATTATGTTGTTTTAAAAGTGAGAAATGGAATTGAATGGCCAAAGCTTTAACTAGCCATTTGCATAAGCTTGTAAGAAGATACATAATGTAAGATGAAAAATGGGTATGTATTGCTCTAAAAAAGCTTTAATTGAATCTGAAATATTTATAAGCATCAGTTTAAGTCTTGCTGGCTTTTTATGCGGTCAAAGTTACTTTGGCTTCAACTATAATGTCACGTTGTGGGAACATGATGTTTTTTTGGAAGATTTACCCTGGCTGGCTGGATTCTTGGCCTTGCAACTGTCGCCAAGTTTGCCCTGTTGTACCTGTACCAGTTTTGGGCGGCGTTACCTTTCTTGTCTCACCTGCATAGTCAAGCGGTCAAATGAAGTTAGGAGATTGAATACGTAGCAGTACGTTTGCCTTTCATCATGAATGCGTACTTCTATTCTTATAAATCTTAGTTACACAATATCATTTTGTTGTAGTCTTTTTGTTTGTTTGTTTGTTTATTTTGATGAATAAACAAAAGATGCTGCCAAGTCAAACCTGCAACGCAATTGAAATTCCCAAGTTATAAGTTGTTTTTGAAATAGCTGGTGGAATTTTACATGTATAATTTCACACGACCTGTGGTGAAGTTTGAAATATTTTTTTAAAATCAAAAATGTTAATTAAAATTAATTAGTTAATTTAAATTGTTTTATGTATTTCAAAAGAAGTCTTGGTGTATATACGACAGAGTTTATGTAGTTTTAATAAATGTATTTCTTTTGTATTCGTGTTAAACCCGACTGTTTCTGGTCGTCAGTCTAATGGCTAGAAAAATTTGACACATACTTGAATTTTCGACAAAAAGGCTAAAACTCAACGTTGAGATTTTGTTGAGATACTTGCTGGAGTAGATTCAGCATTCCATGATTCAATCTTAAATTAACTGTTTCTGTAAATTTTTACAACTCTTCGAATATCTAATTAAACAGTTTCAAAGGGTGTCTTTTCAATTAAAGTTAATTTATTTTTAGTTAAAGTTTATATCATTTTATCCCGTCATATCACCCACCATATGTGCGTACACTTGTATACATTTCGTTATCTTCTGATCACCATAAATCATTTGTCTAATTAGCGTATATTTATGCTATCCCCCGTGGGGCAATGTAATATATTGTATATTCTCATAAAACATAAACATAAGTGTGTATTTTATCATAAATAATTTTATCAATAAAATCACCCTTCTCGTTAGAACATATTACTTCACCTATTTATCATTTTGAAAATTCTATTTCCCTTCATCAAGAATGCAATCAGCCGAAAATCAAGTTATTTTCATATTATGTAGGTAATTTCTTTCATTCGAAATTCGCAACGCATAACTTACTAAATTATGTAAATATTTTCCTTTGTCTTCCTTACTAATTTTGCAAAAAAATCCACTTACGTAATTATTCACACAACGGTCAAGTCAGGAATTTTCACCAAAAATTGGAGAATTTATTGTAAACAATCATTCTTAAATAGGACAACAGTTCTACTTTTTTCGTGCTCATGATAAACAATGCGTTTAAATTAGGAACGTCTTCAAATTAAATTGTATTTGCGCTACCATTTTCATCAGTATGCTTGTCGGCAGACTTGTCTGGCACTTGACAATTTGGCCATTATTTACCCAATGCCATAGGCATGTGCATTTATGTCTAGGTATATTCCAATTTAAACTCAAAGTCATGTAAGATTAATTCATTAATAA
The DNA here is from genome assembly GCA_034699025.1 of Entomobrya cf. arborea Gr-Col-00668. Classification (NCBI taxonomy): domain Eukaryota; kingdom Metazoa; phylum Arthropoda; class Collembola; order Entomobryomorpha; family Entomobryidae; genus Entomobrya; species Entomobrya cf. arborea Gr-Col-00668. The sequence continues at coordinate 8,235 of JAQIWN010004157.1, forward strand.
TTTATCATTATTATTATAGCGAAAGATCACAGTAATATCACTTCCCCTTTTGAGTGAGTGCGTAGTTTAGTTCTGGCATTAAATAAGTATGCTTCTTTAGTTTAGATCTTTTCTTTTCAAACAGTTTTGATAAAATGAATTTTACCATTGTACTAATTATTGCGTTACTTCTAATTTATTACGATGCTGTCATACATTAAATTAAATTATGTTGCGGTTACTTCTTTCTATTTCCACTGGTCATAACCACGATTTACGCATGTTTTTCTTCTTTTTATTCATACTATCATAATAAATGATGCAACTGTTAAAGGGCAAACTTACAAAGGCAATCAAGTATTTGCAGACACGTTTGATACGTTTTCATCGAAGTTTCAAATGTTTCAAACAAAGTCACGGAGGGCAAGTTAATACGGATTCGGCTTCGGCATTTGTCTGTATTTTGTCCTTCCGTCGTCAGTAACCCGATAATTCAAAAAACGTAATCTTTGTCCAATATTGCAACTTACTTCAGTCGTTCGTTGCGTTTTGCTAAGACTTATTGTACATTCGACCTGTGAACCAACAGTTCATTAGTTAACCCATTAGCCAACAAGTCAGTGGCAGACGAGTTCTTTGATAGCCCTTGTTACTGTTACCAGTATAATTTCTGTTGTGGTTTTTATGGCATTTCAGTACAGTTTGGCATCCTTTGAATCATGTATGTATTCGCTGATGAGATAACATCTCGAATTAATTTTTTTAATGCTCCTATAAAAACCTAATGAATAATGAATTTGCAGTATAAATAGCTGGTGGTTAATCATTTTTTCCATTTCCATTCATTTCGACATAACACGATGTCATTCTCTGTACTTTCAAACACGCATAATGATAAATAGCTTGCCAAAGGGTCGATTTTCTCCTCCGTTACAAATTTTATGATTTAAATATAGTCAACAATGTTTTATTTTAAGACACAAAATAAATTGTACAGCTTGCTTATGTAAATTTTTTTTGTACAAAACAAGTCCAAAACGATAATATTATCATTTCATTTATACGATTGAAATCGTTTTACACAATTACCTAGTATCCGTAACCTGAGGCGGCAGCAAAAGCAGAGATTACTATCTACAAACATTTATCACCCAAATATAATCTGCCTTTCAATGAAAGGCACGAGTTGTTTGTTTTGTTCCGAGTTCCTTCCTTCCGTCGACCATCACTGCAAACCGCTGGGAGAAGAATTATACTTTATGATGGGATGAATGTAATATAAAAAAAACTTTGACTTATCTTACTTTATTTATTGACATATACATAAATTAGATATATTGTTCATCGTAAAAAACGAGTAATGCATGTATTTGCTTTCGGAATATAACAGGAAAAATTAGATTCATAACATTAATTTAATATTAGATTTACTCTCTGCTTTAAACAATTGGTACACACACAAAATGTCACTCGCTCTGAAATGAAATGAATTGTGAGTCAGGTTGGTTTCTCGCATACGCATTAATGTGATTGCTCCACTACCAAATAAGGTTCAGTCAGCCTGTAATTTTTCAAACTAATCATGTAAACTATGTATGTCAATTTTCAACTTTTACTTGTTGCAAGAGTCGAGTCACTTGCTGAAAAACTCCGTAGGCAAGGCAAGTATCAAAACAATGACGTGAGGAGATCAATGGGGGTCAACAATCAACATCATCATATTGGCTTGATGACACCCATCTTGACTTACTGCATTCTTTTAAAGAGCATCTTTCAGTAAACACATTGTTTACCTTTTCCAATCGAATTTTTTAGCGATTTCAAATAAGTCTATTATTGTATAACTCCCAAATATGAAAAAGTATATAGGTACGATATGCTACAATTAAATAAATATGCATAACTAACTTCTATAAGGTTACTAACTAACCAAGCGCATTACATACAACACATTATCTCCACCTCCACCTATCCAAACTAAACGCACAAGAACCAACCTAATTACCATACATCAGGTAACTTATAATTGGCACTTTGTACGCAATTTTATCATTTGCACAATTTTTTTCGCTCTCACGTATTTATGGAATTCGCATTTTATTCAATGTAATTATTTGTATGTACATATCCATTTAAATAAATGACCCTTACACAAAGGTGAAAGGTACTAACGATCAGAAATAGTTACTCAATCTTTCAATGACTTATTATTTTCGCTTCTTTTTCTTCATAGTTCATAGGATACTGCATACTGACTCACTGTAAATATTTTTTATGTCAACATTTAAATATTTATCAGTTAATTGGAATTTGAGTGCATGAAACAAGTAATAAATTGTGTGATATTGTTAGTTCATAGTACACATTCTCAGCATTTTCAAAGGAAAGGGTGTGTAAAAAGTGCGTGTGTGTAGGTACTTCCAGTTCTAAAAAAAATGCTTTTAAAATATTTTTTATAGTCATTCAAGCCTAATGGGGAGCAATAATGCAATAATGTAAACGCGAGTATCGTGTGATGCTTAATAGTTTGTCACGACAGGCAGACTTTTGTGATAAAAAGTGTCACATAGCACAGTCGGAGAAGGTCCCTTTTGCAAACATTAAATTTTGTAATTATTCTTATCTTCAGCTTCTGTAACAACTTTAAATGATTTTTTTTACTCAGCAAATACACAAACCAGTTGACAGTAATGGAATGAAATGAAAAGTAACGGAGCCCTGACAAGAAATGAGTAATCTTTATATGTTTTGGGAGGGTTTCCTTATAAATCACAAACACGATGACAATATAAATGAAATTGAGGAGCTTCTTGTTTTCTTTCAAATCTATTGTTACTCGCTGCTGAAATCGCAGCTTGTGTCACCAAATACTTTTTTTTTCCTTTTATGAAAATGATATCTATAATATATTGCATACAAGTATAAATTATAAGAATATAAGCGTAACGCAACGGTTGAGTTGAGGTTGAGGATGATAGGTGGGTGGTCAACCAACTGGCTAAAATGTGGTGAAGGTGGACATTCTAGCAAACAAAAGGTAACTATTTATCAAAATTTGAAAATATGCAATTGATTAATGTGGAGCCGAGTGATAATCGTATTTGGATGGCTAACAGAAGAAAACAAGGTTGTTTTTAATTTCTTGCCAAAAAATATCCCTTCGCAATAAATGGTGTTACTTTAAAAAATGTGCGTATGTTATTTGAAAAACCGTAATTTTTGTAGAGATTTTAATTGCTTTGTAGGTTATAAAAAAGGTTAGCAAAAAGGACTTTGGCATTAAATGGCTAAAAGTCCACTTGTCAATTCGACACTCCTTTCCATTATTTTTTGAAAAATAGCATAAAGTAGTTTGTATAATTTCTGTGAAACGATTATTTAGTACATTTGTTATTTATGACTAGGTCATGAGATGGGATGAGTTATCTAAAGCTAAATCGAGTTACTTTTTTTCTGTAGCTCTGCGTGTGTATGTGCCAA